>MLYV02000565.1:0-100733 GCA_001913855.2 Hermanssonia centrifuga | reverse complement strand
CCACTAATCTGCCACTTCTCTTTGCCCAGACTCTACCCATGACCCAGGAATGTACATATCTATGATTGCGTGTTTGCGATTGCGTGTTTGCGATTCCATAGACTGCAAAGAGAACCTGCTGAAGGCTGGATGGATACTAGCATGGTCGGATGTACCTCTCGGAGGACAGACTAAACGAGCTGCCCAGCATGTACCCACGTTAGTATCCACGAGAGTGCTGGCACGTCTGCTATCTCCCACTCCTGTGAATCACGGCCTTGATACTTCAGAAAAGTCCAACACTAGTATACTACTCGTCGTCCCCCTCCGTTGGGAATGTGCCTCCTGCCCGGGACATAGGGGGCGTGAAAAATCGGGTGATTTCGTAAAATGGTCGGCGGGTATTTGTACGTGTTTGTGCCTGCGCCATCGTTCGATCTCAACACCTCACGCATGGTCATCACTAACGAGAATATGCCTCAATGCCCCCACATCCTTGCTAAATCCTGGACTCAGCGCACGATGACTTGCCGCTGCTAGCTTCACCATGCACAAAACAGAGAGGACCTACCGAGTGCCCCTGGCAGCAAGACTGGGGGAGCAACAGTGGGTCCCGCCCCCCAGAAGTTTGGTCAAAATTTTTTGCATCCGCTCGAGGTTATAAGAGCCGTCAGAGGAGCAGTCGAGGACCACTCCTCCTCCTCCGAACCATCACGTTCACTCCCTGTCCAGTTTACCACTATGCCTAGCCGTACACCCCTGCACGAGCCCTCCCGGTCAGCAGAGCCGGCAGAGGGAGAGGAAGATCTCATCGATCCAGGGTGGCCGGATGACTCCCAACCGGCGGCAAGTGACCTGCTAGAGTTATCGTCAGGACTGGAAGCCTCTCAGGGTATGTTTGCATCCTCTGGCTCTATCCTTTACAAGGTGACCAACGACTACTTCTCAGATTCCATGGCGAGCTCCGTGGATCAACCTGATGTAACCGAGACACTCGTAAAGCTTGCTCCTCCGTCCAGTCGTCGAGTTTTAAAGGGTGCGTCTGCAGCTTCATTCTCAAGAATGATAGCCAACTGTACGACAGCGTCGACAAGGGCCGAGGCCTCGGGTACTTTGACAACAGCCTCGCAGAAAAAGAAACCAAAAGGAAAAGAGCTGCCTGACCCTATCGGGCCGGATGAGTTTGGACTCCTACCGGTGGCGTCTGGCAGGGCTTTGGACAACATTCCCATCCTCCACGGTAACACTCGTTCCCTGGCCGTTCGTTTGGATAGTATGCGCATGACTTTTGAAGAAAGCTTCTCTGCGCTGGAGACCACAGTCGAACGGCACTTTGACTCTCTGCCGGGTGTAGTTGCTGCCCAGGTAGCTGCAGCCATGGTGAAGCACCGAAGTTTGCCACCCTCGACTGAAGGACACATCCCGGCACGTCACATCCGCTTAATCCAGGATCAGCTCAACCGCCTCCAGGGAGCTCACAACAAATCCGTCGGTATCATGGAATCTCGCCTGAAGCTACTGGACGAGTCGCAACTCAGAAACGCATCTTCTGTGACCAGCCTGGAATATGATTTTGACAACCTTTCCAGCTCAGTCTATGAAAGATACGGTCGTCGCCCTCCCCCTCAGGACATGCCTGGCTCCCCGTCGGAGCACGTCTATCAACACTCAGCTTCTACGAACCGAGCTGACTACATGGTACCAGAGGGTGCTACGAATAAGCGACAGCGGCTGACTCGAAGTGACAGTCTACCCCCTTCTCGGGTAATACCCAACCTCCCTGATCCCCATGCCCCCGTGCGCCCCCCTCACTACACGCCTATAGCGACCGCTCCCATGGACCGCACAACGGATGTTAGATTCGGTAGTCGCAGCTGGGACGCACGGAGAGTCCGTGAGCAGGTCTTCAACATAGCCGACTGTGTTTTCCGCCAGCATGTCCATCTTCGCAAGGCGGTCACGAACGTTTCACTCGACGACGATACGCTGTTTGTCCGCATTGCTTTCATCAACAGACCACTGGCAGCCAGTTTCCTAAACGCATGGAGCTTGAGGGACCCGTTGTACTGCCCCACAGTTACCGCTACCCTGTGCACGTAGGAATACTTAGTTACCCTCTGTGATGTATAGTTTTCTAAATCGTTTCGAGTGAACAGTGCTTTAAATGACAATGCATGTCCCCTACGATTATTGAGCTGGAATATTCATGGAGGTCTGGCGTCCAAGCTACTCAAACCCGAGTTCCGTAAAAAACTAGAGCAATATGATATCGTGTTGCTACAGGAGACACACCTCCGCCCAGACCAGGAACAACAGCTAATGCTCCCAGCAGAATTCATGATCTTTGTGGAAAGCAGACCTAACTCAGAAGGGCTAGGACAAACGGGTGGCGGAGTGGCGACCCTAGTGCGATCCTACCTTCAGCCGACTGCACGTCGAAACCTCGGCGGACCTGATCTCCTGGTAGTGGATGTTGGCAACGTTTGTGTGGTGAACTGCTACCTGCCCCCATGTAACTCCCGTTGGGTAACCTCGTCCGCTATAAGTCCTGACGAGAACCTCGCGCAGGCAATGGCAGTCTGCTGTGCCCGTGCCGAGAATTTGGTACTGCTAGGAGGCGACCTGAATGCTCGGACAAATAGTCTGCAGCCAAGGACTACCGATGCCCCTCGCACTTCTCCAGACAAAGGCGCAATTTCGGGGCACGGCCGCTTCATACTACAACTAGGCAGTGACTGTAACCTCCAGATCTTAAACGGTTCTCGTTGGCAAACACCTACATCTTTGCTTCATCACACCTCATTCCAACCAAACGGTTGCTCTGTCATCGACTACTTCTTGGCATCTAGCGCGTTTTTGCAAGCCGGCTTCATTGAGCACTTAGATATACTACCACTGTCCGCATGTTGGTCCGATCATGCAATGGTGACCCTCACGCTCACGGGTTTGCGCCAACAAAACTGTCAAAGTACAACGCAGGTGCCGGCGGCCCGGAAAGCGGCGAGGATTATCATTGCGAAAGGTACGGGCCCGCTGGACTCGCTTCTGCGACACACTCTCAAGAGCTCGCAGACGCTGGATGAGGCCCTCATTGACTTGTATGGGCCCGTACGTGCTGAATCTGCTTTTGTAAAGGTTCATACCGACGGATGCTGCCTGAACCCAGGAAGTCCAGCGGCCCGAGCCGGTGCAGGTGTTTTCTGGGGCCCAGGCGATAGGCGAAACTTGGCGTTCGCCGTGACAGGCCCACAGACGAACAATCGCGCAGAACTAGCGGCAATCTTGGGTGCTATACGGAACACGCCGCCCACTCAGTCCATGCAACTCTTCTCAGACTCCCAATATGCTATTCACTGCATTTGCCACTGGGCACCCCGATGGGCAGCCTCAGGCTGGCACTGCGCAAATGCCGATCTCCTAAAAGACATTGTTCAGGCAATCTCGGATCGATATGCGCCAATCCACTTGATCTGGGTCAAAGGCCATGCGGGCAACTCAGGCAATGAGCATGCCGATCGACTGGCAGATCAAGGGGCTCGACTGCCAGGACCCGTACTCCCCTACATGACCATCAACGCCCCATCGTGGCCAACACAGTCACAGTTACCGTTAGTCAGCGATAGTGGTAAAGTGGTCACCAGTCTACATCCCACGTCAATGCCGCCGGCTCAAGTGCAATGGCAGCACCCGGACCCAGAAATCACGGGATTGGACCCACTACATCTCCAAATGGAGTGGAGCAGACAGGATGACCGCCTGAAACGGCTGATGACGGCAAAGTCCCAAGGGGACTTTTGGAAGGAATGGAAACAGATTGTGGACCCCAAAGCCCGGCCGAACATTGTGTCCGCAGACCAACTGCGGGAAGTCTTCCTACCACGAATGAACCCACCGCAGAGCCTACCGGCGGAATTTGATGCGCTCCGCCATGCTACTAATCGTGAATGGATGTCATCCCTGCCCCCTACTACGTCCGACCCGTCACCTGAACGCTTCTTCAGCCGTCGCATTGAGGTAGCGGAGATTGAAGCTGTGAAACAGCATATAAAGGACCATACCATGCACTCAGCAAAAGGAGCGGACAAAATTAACTACACATTCATCATGACAATTCCAAATGACGACCTCCGTGCTCTATTCCAAGCCTGCATTGATGCCACCGACGCGCCGGTCCAGTGGCTCACCACAATCCTGGCAGCGATTGGAAAGCGCGGCAAGGACCTGGCAAACCCAGAGAATTACCGCACAATAGGGCTGGAAAGCTGTTTGGTGAAGTTTCTGACACTACTGATTGACCGCCGTATCCGATCCTGGGCGGAAGCACGGAGACGCCTTCCCCCATCGCAGAATGGCTTCAGAGCCGGCCACCGTACCTGCAATAATGCGTTTGTCCTACGAACCGCTATTGACAAAGCTGCAGCAAATGGCCAGCTTCTATATGCTTGTTTTGTAGATCTTCGCAATGCCTTCCCATCAGTGGATCAACCGACGCTTTGGAAAAAGCTACATGACTGGGGGGCCTCAGGACCAATAATCGACTGGCTACGCATGCTCTACTCACGCATGAGCTATGTGATACGTTTTGGAGGTGAGGTGGCTGAAAACTTCAAAGCGTTCGCAGGTATCCTTATTGGAGACCCTGCGTCTCCAATCTTGTGGATTCTCTACCTTACCGACTTCACGATCCAAGATCACCCATCAGACATCTCCCTTAATGGCACACTCACCTCTCACCTCGAACAAGCAGACGATATCGTATTGTTCTCGACATCCGCGGAGGGCCTTCAAAGTAAACTGAACCAGCTAGTGCTCTGGTGTCGCCGTAACTTCATGCTCATTCATGCCATCAAGTCAAAGGGCATGATCTTCAACGGACCCCTTCCCGCTCGAGCACCGCGCCTCACTGTGAACAGCACGGTGATTGACTGGGTGAAAGAATACTGCTATGTGGGCATGTTCTTCTGCTCTACCGACAGATACATATTTGCACGTCACATAGATCAACGCACAGCAAATGCCCGGAAAGCGGCGAACGCGTCCCTATGCCTGGAGTCCTATGTAGGTCAAGTACCAGCCTGGGTACTCAGGACGCTCTACATGGCTATGGTGGACCCACACCTCATCTTCGGCTGCGAAGTGGCCCTGGATGTCGAAGCGAGCCTGACCCTCCCATTACAAAAGTTACAACATGCTTACATTCGTCGACTGCTGGGCCTCAACAAACGATCTGCTACAAGCGTGCTTTTCACAGAAACGGGTCTCTGGCCTATCACATACCGTAGAGCGCAACTGGCGCTACGCTACCTGATGTATATCATCAGAGATAAACCAGCACTGCCGTTGGCCGCGCTAGACGAGGCATACCTTCTGGCAAGTTCGGGGCATGCTTCATGGTTCTCCGATCTGTACTATATGCTGCGCAGTCTACCCATCCCTATTCCGCTCGACCTCTCATCAAAGCCAACAATAGCATCCGTTTCAGAACTACTATTGCAACTGGAATCAACGCTCCGGATGCACCTGGACACGACCATCGAAAACTCACCCAAATTTGTCCTGATTCACGGCAGATTGGACTACTCTTCGAAGAGCCGGCGTCTGGTCCACAACACCTTGGCGTTTCGGAACTACCTTAAAGTGCAAATATTTGAGCATAGACGAGCTTTGGCGAGGCTGGTTGCTTCCGACCACCCGCTGGCGGTGGAGCAGCTGAGACGGGTGAGCACAACACGGAGGGTCCCTAGAGAATCGCGTACCTGCCGATTTTGTGCAATCAGCGGCACAATTGAATCGGAGTGCCATGTGCTCCTAAACTGTACAGACAGACGACTGACAGATCTTCGTGATAAGTTCATGGACGACGCATTAGCAACATGTCCCGCGCTGGTACAGCACAGACGGACAACGACAGACCTAGGTTTCTTGCAAGCACTGCTCTCGCGCGATGCAACAATCGACCGCTTGGGCGCGTATGTTCACGAGGTCTTCATGCTCTGTGCGGAGGTGCCAATGCTTATTCCAGATGTTGGAACTGCGCCATGATGGGTACCGGAGGACTTCACCCTCGCGGAGCGGGTCTCTGGTGCGGAGTAGCCTGGATTTACAGAGATCTGGATCCAGTAGTTAGTCCTTACCCGTAGAGTTTACTGTGGTAGCTTTCCCTCCATTTTTCCCACAGGGTTTTTGGGGGGTTTTGATGCACCCAGAGTAGTTTAACTTACAAGGAGGCTCGTATCCGCCCGGGGAGAACGGCGCCGGATCCACTGCCCGACATATCTAGATACAGATGTACTATGTAAGCTAGCGCTAGTCGGTGTCAGAAAAAAATCCTACTCCTCCTCCTCCTCCTAAGCATTAATGGGGTAGTGGTAACCTGGGTCGTTGCCATCGACCCGCCGGGGGTTCGATTCCCTCTTAATGCATAAAAATTGATTTTGTCGTGACAGGATTAGTTGTATCGCTTTTATTTCGCGAATTATGAACGATTATTCATTTATTAGTGAATTATTTCTATCAACTGTGGGTTTTCGACGAATAGTAGCAGTACAAATAACAATATAGGGAGATTATGACTGCAGAGTACTTTGACTTAACCACGGATAGTGCCGCTGGGACCAGCTACATTACTAACTGCTAGATAGGAAAGCGTGGGAATTTCTTCAACTGCCGTTGAATTGACACCTGCTCTTTCTTCATCAGGTAGTCGTGAGTCTTCATGTAGGGTAATGTTAGTGTCTAGCTCCGCCATTGTGGATGCCACTGTGGTTCCCGCTGGAGATTTGAAGCCTATGGCACTTCGGGAAGTGAAAGCTGTCGAGTCCGCATCCAGATTGCGTGTCATGGCCATATGACGAAGGTTGAGCATCAAGCGCGACATCATCGTTACCGAGATGCTTCAAAGATAGATTTAGCAAGTTGCCATGTTCAAAGATGTGACCTCAGAGGAGAACCTACCAACTAGCATACGTGGACAGCGCCCCACGTAAGGCCGGCTAGAGAACCATGCCTTAGTTAGAGAGGAATGTAGATACCTCCGATGTACTGTGCATACCTCTAGAACCTGCAATACGTGTGAGAAATGAGGTTCTAGACGGTGCCATAATTTCGCTTCACGTACATAGAAAGTCAAGATATTGAGAAAATTGGCACTAGCCATGATTCTACAAATACAAAGAAATCATCCCTTTGCATCGTGAAGTTAACTTGAATAAGTACGTACATGAAGTACATTGCACCTGTCCTTCAACCATCAGCCTTCTGCACATACAATAGGATAGCAAAAAGTGCATACCGTCTCGAACGATGAGAGAAATTATGTCTCTGCCTGCCGCCGCATTATGGGAAAACCTTGTTTTGTAGCTTCTGAGGAGGGTGAGGAAGATGATTAAGGCATCGAATGACAATAATCCCTTCCATGCAATTGCAACATCTATCTATGCGATGAGATTTGCGCTTGTAGATAGATACCGACCGACTTACAAACTGCCCTGAATGAGACATGTTAGATCAGCGTCTGGACGAAGTTATATAGACCGAGGATACGTACTGTTGTCGAGTTGGCGTAATATGGCATCCTTCCACCAACGAGACATTCAGTGTCTGGCTAGGAACAGCCCACTAATTATGGTGGTTATCAAAATCAAACAACGATGTATGTGTCTGAGATACATACGCATGCAACCCCGACCACGCTCAGTGACCAACATAAGAGTATGCGAAGGACTAGTTTATCTAGGCCATATAATGCATATACGCGTAATATCAGATTAACTGGAGGATTGTTTAAATTACGACCTCAGGAACAAATTTTATCTAGCATACCTCCAACTATTACTTGCGCAAGTATGATCACGACATTTCGATACACTGTATAGTGGTCACAGCTACTTATCATTGATTAGCATCGCACGGTAGTTTCTATGGGCATTATCACGTACCTCTACGTTTGAAGAGTGCGCTATTAGGTTGGCTTTCATATGGAGTGATTGAATGTACTCACTTCTGTAGAATGAAATGGGAAGAAGTTGCCTGCTAGAACTCCGATTTGCTGGATCGGCACGAGGGATTTAAATTGTGGCATGTGAGGGATAGAGATAGACGTACTGCGAAGAATGTGAAGTAGCGATTAGAAATGAAGGACCACGGTATGGCTTCTCGTGATCGCCAATCTTTCCATATCAGCCGATACTCCTCGCTGAATGTGATAAAATGGTCGTAGTAGAGTATTGCTGTATGGCGACTCCATCAAGAGGTGCTGTGATAATGCAGGAAGACAAAACATACTTATCGGCGCGACCTGGAGGAAATTGAAGAGGCGACTGGAAGACAGTTAAGTGCCTGAAATTCCGCGGACAGACTCAAGACTTACTTCTGGGAAATCGAGTAGGCGGACATTGTCGCTCTGTACAAATGGGCCAAAGTATTTGGGGAGGTAGCCCTCATAGCAACGCACCATCGAAGCCATAAATAAGACCTGCATTCAATGCGGAGGGGATCTCCGGGCTCTGCTGATCCTGATGGTATTTCTGAGCTTCAGCCCGTTCCCATAGACAGGAACAGCAGATGCGACGAATAAACTTACTAAGTCACGGTACCAAGGAACCTCCGTGTCGCTGATTCTCCCTGATTTAAACCTACACCCCCCGCCCTGGACTATCAGAGTATCCGCTTCACATCAAGCTCACATACATGAGCCATCAATATTAAAACGAGCAGGAGAGCCAGGATTGCACCCAGGATCTCCCAATGGCCTGTGGTACGCCTTTGGCAAAAACTTCCGTTTGGGTCCAGACATCGGTGATACGGGCATCATCAATATTGGCGCCCTCTGCGGGCCTTATCAAGCCTTATTAGTGTCAGAAATCCGATTCCGGAGGGAGACGCGATGTGAAGCTGGTCGGATGCCACGAATCTCGCTGTCTCACTTTTTCTGACGAATACTTCATGACGAAAAACCGGGAGGAAATATCAGAAAAATCCACATCACAGTGGGTTTTAGCGCACCTTTCACCTGCGGCACATAATTTCTACGGAGGATGATGCAATATGTACTCACCAGGACTCGGTAGGTTCATCTTCAATTGGCCACAATAGAGAACACACTCTGCATTTGCATTGGACTCACCATGAGAAACGAAAGTACATAGCGTTTTGGTTACCCTACTCGCTCGCAGCCTTCGTCATGATCTTCCCCGCGGTCTTCCGAGTCCGCCTCTTCTGCGCCGGAGCAATCCTGGGCAAACGTAGCTACATTTTCAGAAGCTATTCGACAAAGCGCGTCTTGAAATCTATCGGCGAACCCCACACGAATCAAAGTGATCTTAGAGGCGGTGATTTCACCGTCAATAAACATCTGCCGAGTTTCAGTTTTGCGCTTAGCCTTTCCTGGTCCTTTGGTCGGATATGCATCAAAGACTGTTTTGTTCTGCGTCTATAATAACCGCCCCTTTATTTTCGATTGAACGACAAGCGGCAAACCGACAGACTTACCTTCACGGGCAGAAGGGCAAATCCTTGAGCATCTAATTGCTCTACAGCTTCACACTGATACACACCGAGGTAGAACCACTGTCCAGAGATGTTCTCGATGAGACAGCAAGATTTGCCCGTGCTAGGTGGAACATTTTCGCGCCACTCCCCAGAGTCCAGAAGTGTTCGGTTAGGTCTAATATGATAACCTTTCTCGAACTTTTCTTCCCAAACGAACTCATCTCGGAAGAAGAGGGCCCTAAAATTGGTAGAGAACCTATTTTGGGGGTTTTCATAAGCAATTAAACCAGGTATTCATTACTGGTATGGTACGCACAATTCCTGCGGTGTAATGAATGTTCAGCAAAATTTAGCTGAGATAGTTCATATGCGACTGACCTGCGCGACTCTGACATGTTTATTCGGTGCGCTGTGTCCACTAAGAAATGGAGCAATGCGATTGCCACGGAAAGACGGTACAACAGAGAGACCTTTCAACTGGTCGATTTCGCGCTGGAGCGCTGTACAACGAGCCTAACAATTGACTGTTACGAGTAATTGAAATGCAAGGACACTCTTGGCATACTTCGCTGTCCTGAAGGGCTTTTGACAGTCGCCTGATCTCATCTCCTTGGAGGTTAAGAAGACTATCCTTTGTATATTGGGAGAGGGTAATTGGAGGACTGGGCATTGCAGTTGTATCTGATAGAAGTACGATGTTGAAGGTCAGATTCGAGGAACGAATGCGTAGAGTGGCCTTATATACGTGGCATTCCTTTGTCTCTTCTTCCTTGAGGGAACGACGCGTGGCCTGTCAGATCTTCAGACGCTGAATTCGCGTGGCAGAAGCGCCACGTCCAAGTGTAGCTAATTTGCCCGAACGCGAGCCTCTAAGGGAATGGCAGGGCCAATGTGTAGCTTGGCCCCAACTTTGCTTCAAAAACTCCGCAACTTGAAGCTGAAACCAAGCCACGGATTGAGAAAGCGGCAAACGACGAGGTCACCGCCCACGGCCAGGATAAGACAAATGAGTGCTAGTGGCCATAAGTTGATGTCCTAACGCAAAGGAATATGCGGAATTTGAAGATTGATCCAGGCGCAATTGAAAGGGAAGGGGAGGACCAGTCATCCGGAGATGCTGAGAGGTTACGAGGCGTCTCTGTTACAGTGCCCCTTCTACGGAGGGAAGGGGTGTAGGCTTAGAGAAGATGTCTAATGCGTCGCGAGGGATGTGACACGAGACAGCCGTTGAGAGGTAAGCTTCCTAGACGTGAGCATGGTTATAACAGGGGACTGAATGACCTGTGCTCACTTTAGAGAGACCGTGACAGTGCATCATCTCGCACATGAGTCGAAACACTCAGATATATATCACGACATATGCGAAAAATACATTCTCCACAGACAAAGACCGGGTGAATTTCTCTGAGCTGAAAAGCCGAGACGGAATACTACAGTTGGGTATGTCAGGCACACGCTTACTATAAACCTTTACAAAATGCTGGAGGCTGCCAAGATCTGGGCAGAAAGTGGACCGAATTCGTACCAGGGCTTTGGAGGAAATATGGCAATATTGAGAGGAATGCTGGAGACTATCGGTGGACTGACCGTGGAGGAGGGCTCCTTCAAGCGCCTGAACATAATGTGACGCGGTGTGACAATGTGACATATCTGTGACACTGTCTATTACATCTTCGTCCGGTAAAAAGCGACGAAATCTTCCAAAATAAATTGGTCGGCGTGCAGTATCTTCAAGTGAAGCCACTGATTCTAGTCTCAGGTTCGTCAGATGATGTACTCAGTTCGATCCTCGACGTCCTCACTCCTCGCAATATCGTGCTGCCGTTAGGTAGTACCCTCTGTGGTGGTATGCCTGGGTCCCAATAGACCGTGCAAACCGAAAGACAATCACTATATCTCGAACTTAGATTCGCGAACATTATTGTACGGGCCCATCTGGAACCCATTCCAGCGTTCCTATCAGTCAGGTGAGTGGCGATGAAATCTTCCTCGAGGTGAGCTTCCTAGATTGATACCTCGTGTATGTATCAGAATCTGTTCTCAAGTCTACCACGCTTGGACGAATTAGGAGGGTGTGGGAAGAGCGAATGGTCTGTCAAGCATGTGGGATATCCGGCGCTGCACAGATGTCGTTCTGCTATGCCGGTAGATAAGTAAGTCATTGCACGTTGCACTCCGCATTCACGTACGTTATGTCTGATATTACCACTGGTACCGCCGGCTTTGTCGTAGGGGGCGAGACATACCAGACATGGTACAAGGTTGTCGGCAACCTGAAGTCTGGCATCCGTCCCCTTGTCACTCTACACGGTGGTCCCGGTGTCCCGCATCACTATCTCTCCACACAGGACGTGCTCTACAAGATAAATTCCATACCAGTTGTCTTTTACGACCAACTGGGATGTGGTGCATCTACTCACCTCCCCGAGAAGGGGAAGGATTTCTGGACGGAGGAACTCTTTATGGATGAGCTGGACAACCTCTTGACACATCTCGGCATTGCCGACGATTTCGACCTTCTCGGACACTCGTGGGGAGGTATGCTCGGTGCTGCGTATGCATCTAAGCGACACCCCGCAGGTCTGAAACGTCTCGTTCTTCTGGATACTCCGGCGTCTATGGCTCTATGGGACGCGAGTTGTGCAATTTTGCTGGAGGGTCTGCCGAAAGATACGCAGGAGATCCTGAAGAAGCATCAGGAGGCAGGAACTCTAGAGGATCCGGAGTATAAGGCGGCGGTCGCCCTGTTCTACCAGCGACATGTGTGTAGGACTAATCCATGGCCTAACGATGTCCTTAAATCATTCGCTGGCCTTGAAGAGGATCCTACTGTTTACAATATCATGTACGTTTCATCTTCCTTAATGTTTATCTACTAGTAGTCGAAAGTTGATATCATTCGCAGGGCTGGTCCCAATGAGTTCTACATCATAGGCACTTTAAAGACATGGAGTGTCATTGATTCCCTCCACACGATCACGCAGCCCACCTTGATTGTCAATAGTCGGTATGACGAGGCTCAAGACATATGTGTCACCCCTCTATTCGAAAATATTCCGAAGGCGAAGTGGGTACAGATGGGGGAGAGTTCTCATATGCCTTTCCACGAGGAGCCGGAGAGATACTTCAAAGTTGTTTCTCAGTTCCTCACCGCAAATTATTCATCCACGATGTAAACGTATGTGACATCATCTACTTGAACGTATGGATGTAGTAGTAATGAAGCGAAGCACCTTTATCTGTTCTCTGCAGCCGTTTGATTGGTTCTTTTGCTTTTGAGTCGTCCGTGGATCCCGCTGTTCGTTCGCCTAAATCCCGCCCAGACGGACTCATCTAGAGAACATGATAAACCGGAGTAAACCCTGGTAGCGATACATGTAAGTCGAGTCTCACGATTGTCATAGTAGCTGTGATTCAAAGAAGAGAAGTCTGCGTTGCAATAACGACCTAATGTCGTTCATCACTACTCTGCACTTCTGAAGGAGTCGGATGCTACCGTGATTTCAAACGGATTTAGTTTCATGTTTTATAATCATTAATTGAAGAGAACTCTGCTTAAAGGGTCTATGCTCAAAGGAGTTTGGCGAGGTTCTCGATGTCTATAAAACGCTAGACATCGCCTGCTGGATGAAGTAACAATCCTCGCTCACTTTTATTCAGAGATATCCAGACGAACCTCATCGCAACAAACAATGCAAATCACTCGCATCTGTGCATCTATCCTCCTGTTTGCCTCTTTCACGCTTGTTGCGCGCGCAGTGCCTCTTCCCAGCACGGTCGACTTACAAAACGATGCGGAAATCCAAGGTAAACATTATTTATCTACCTTGACTTGCTAAAACACTCACCGATGTGATAACAGACGACAAGGTCTGAAATCGAAGAGGCAGTCAGGTAGCACCTTGCCATTTGATCAATTGTCAAATACTGGAACGGGTTTGAGATAGGTCGTAGCATCTTCTGTCTCTTGGACTTGAGGAGATAGAGTATTCTTGATCGAAGCGGATAGTCTTGTACCAAGCTGCTGACAGGCAATCTGTATACTACCAGAGTGGGGGTACCAACATCTGTAGACCACTTTCACTGATTGTCTTGTCCAGGTGAGACACTGGTTATTATAAAGACCATATCACCACGTACTGTCAGACAGGAATATCCGCCGTCCGCCGTCCGCACCGAGACACAGGTTCGAACCCTGGCTGAAGTCTGGACTACACGTACTAGTCAAAGACAAGTTCTGGTGATACAGCGCCGCCGCGACTCGAAGGGCTTACCGATACTTGTCAGTGCAACAAAACTATCATCATCGTGATACAATGCGGCTGTTAACATACTTGGTCCCTAAACCTGTCTATGAAAAAACTATCAATGTCAAATAAGTGATCATAGATTGGTTGTCCCATCCGTCTAGGCATCCCTGAATAACTTAGGCTTACATCACATTAAAAGTCTCTTCTCAGCACCAAATCGGGATTGATAACATCATAAGGCCGAGTTATTCAAAGTTATCCGTGTTATAAAAGTACATTTATTCAATCGCGCTGTACGTCGTGGCGATATATTTCCTCTCAGGCTCTTTCGACATGATATCGGTACGGTGCATGTATACTTCCCTAGTGGAAAAATTGGACTACATTTGCAAGCAGCCGGAATGCTCGAGTTAGCTATGTAACTTGAAGCTTGAATGGTGAGTCAAACCTACAACTTGGAGGCTCCAACCAACTTCGACTCAGATGCTTCGTGATTATATGATTATACCTTCTCCGCTGAGTCGTCACGGATGGGTTTCAGAATCGTGCATCAAGTTCGGCTATATCGCCAGCACTCACCAGGTACGATGGCGTCCTCGTGAACGTCGATATCGCGAGCAAAATGGTCTCGACGGAAGTTATTACCAGCTCGACCAACAGTCACAGCCAATAGGACTATCAACACGGCGGTGGCAATGCGAAAGAAGAACATGCTTTAAAGGATGTGGTGAGCAGTGAGCACCGTTCTGGTTTCTCGCTTATACTCTGCCAATGCATGTCTGCCTTTTATCCTTTTGCTACCGCTTGCTCTGGAACCCGTCTGGTCTTTAGGGGGCCATTTTGTCATTTGATGAAAGAACCTGTCGTTTCACGGTCCCGGCGGGGCTTATCTGTGGCGGTACTAGTATATACAATAGAAGCACAGTCCGATGACTGAAAACTTCTCCGATATATGTCTATTACTAGTACTGTAGACGGCCTTTGGATTCCTGTAGTCGAGAAGATTGCTTTGTTCATCATGATATCGCTATATACGGTACTCATGTACAATAACTGCTAGAATACGGAACCGCATAGCACCTTACTCGATATCAGG
This sequence comes from Hermanssonia centrifuga, assembly GCA_001913855.2. NCBI lineage: Eukaryota > Fungi > Basidiomycota > Agaricomycetes > Polyporales > Meruliaceae > Hermanssonia > Hermanssonia centrifuga. The sequence goes on along the minus strand of MLYV02000565.1, from coordinate 85,919 downwards.
ACGGATGTCACGCTCGAGAGGATCCTTCTGTAAGCACATTTAAGTCTGGATGGGTATACTATAACATACAAATTGCGCATCTTTCTCGCAAGTTAACGCTTATACAATGGTACACTAAGAATGCATACTATACGATAAACTGTTGTCCGGCAAATGTAGCACAATATTGTAGCACCTACGCCTCAACGTGTCCCATCCTAATCACAGTTGGATAATATACACTGTACGAAGTCTGCTGAGCAGAAAGCGCTAGTACGTCGCTATTGATCGATATTGATCAGCAACCCTACCACACGTGAAATGAATAGAAATGGCATACAAAGAACATTCCCCATGGGGAGCTCGTACTATCAGTTTTGGTATTACACTTTGGAATCTGCAGGATAGCGCATTGAGCATGGCCCGGGCTTCGATCAGATTTCAACATGCACTCACCAGGCACAACCGCGTCCTCGTGAACATCTAATTCACGGGCAGCATATTCACGGCGAGCGTCGCAAGCTTGACCGAGAGTAGCAACAGAGAAAACAATGAGGACAGCAGCGAGAGCTCGGGAGAAGAACATGTCTCAAGTTTTGTGAGGTTAATGGCTGAAGTCAACGGAACTTAGATGATTCACCAGTGCTTCAGCAAGCGTCCTTATATATCTCACCGCCCATCCCTCACAGCCTTTACCGAAATTGCGTACCATAGATCTGACAGTGAATAGCAAGATTAGTAATATGAGCCGAGTAATGTAGATGATTGGAACCTTTCATGTCAACCCACTTATGGCCAATAACGCTGCCTCATGGTACAGCCTCCAAAGATGGGAGCCGGACCAAAGACGGAGACGACGATATGCACTGTGGACGAGCGGGTTATGCACAGGATTCTATCATCACCGTTTTGTTTGATACGGTGCAGGACCTTGAATGTAGAAAATCAAGATTGGAAGATTGCACTCCCGAGATTGACCGCTGTTTCGCCTCGTCGCTCGGCCACGACTATAACGCTCAGTGATCGATGCCGCGCAAGTTATGAGATCTGCCTCCCACAAATATGTCATATCCCCGATGAAATCAGCTCAGGTATTCTCGTTCCAGATCAAACTCAGCTACTTACAGCGGCTCATCTCTTGTCTGCGGTTCAGATACAATCATCGGCTTGTTTCGTGACATGGAGACTTCTCCCGCCGCGCGCAGGGTAGCACATGCATGAACGCTCGGAGCGCCAAGGTAAATATGTTGAGCGAATGTGTACATTTCACGAAACTTTGAAAGAAATGCGTTTCGTTCCGATAGCGGCTTGTGGAGCGCGCCGGACGCTAGAAGTAGGTAGTGACACAAGTACAACTACCTCGGCTTCTTGCTGTACTTCAGGATTGTTTGCTTGATGAATATGTGTGATATCAAAAATGCATCTGAAGATACTGATTTGTTCAGTTAACCCGAAAAATAACCAAGGGACACTGATAGTACTTACCCTCGAGAGGGCATTGAAGCATTGAAGCAATTCTCCGGTGACAGCCTCTTCAGTGTTCGCGTTGAAGAGTGTGTTTGATGTGTTTGAAAATTGAACCGTAACGAAAGGGGCTGATTTTTCATTGAATACACATGATAAACATTTCCAGTATTTTGCTTACTAGTAGCCCCTCGAAGTCCTGATATTCCAGCAATCGGTGTGTATCGTGTAGTTTGACGTCCCACAGCTCCGGGATATCCAAGGTACGTGCTTGGAGTCTTTGGGGTTGCCAAACGTATCGAGTGCCGCGACGAATCATACGATACCCCACAATGAAGGCGAAACAAGTGACTACCGCAACAAAACATGCGGGAAGGACGGTTGTCAACGTCTTCTCCGTAGAGTCTCCTATGAGCGGAGGGTAAACCGCTGTCGATGGAGTGGATGCGATAGAGTACCGTTCGTCTGTAGCGGAAGCGACATCTACGTGACCAATCTGTGCGAGACAGCCCCACCCAAAGCCTTTTCCGATTTGGTCTGATATCAAGAAGTTAGGAAACGCCTTGGTGTTGCGTTGGAGCGACTCACTACAATCCATGTCACTTTACGAATCGATAATAGCTGGAACCGGACTGATTAATTAGTAAGACTTCACTGTGGCGAACAGATACAACACTAACCTTCTTTGAAAGGAGGCATGTGAGTCTGTACATGATTCTGAAGGCTCAGTTATAAAAGGGGTGTCAAGGAGGCATACCCCCAAGACAAACTGGCCGCATCAATGAAAGACGAAGACGATATTCGCTCATTCAGTATTCGTGATAGGAGCATCTTCTGCCCATCTGCTACAGATGAGAGAGAAAACAGCACCCATCTGACACTAAACCGTACTGCAAGGTTTATCACGGAGTGAACCGAGAGCTGAGCCTTCGTAGATCTTCTTGGGGGGCTGGAAACAGATGGGATATCAGAATTTACTCGGTCCTGAGCCTTTACCTCAGATATATCTGCTTATTCTCTTCTTACAGGGCCATCTGTAGCCATCTGTTCAGCAAATTGCCACTGAACTAGAAATTTATGTGTTGTGCCTGGTCAGGCGCATGGTGTAGGAAGAGAAGGAGAGAAGGAAGTTCAACCACGAGCGCCTAATCGTCTGATTGCCACAAGGTTCAAAAGCTACCATATATGGCAGAGTCTGAATTTCCTTCCGGATTATCCCGGTGACACTGCCAATCTCAAACATCTTCGTTGACTCACTGTACGAAGTTTATAGTCATAACAAGCTCACGCGCTGAGCTTGGGTCTCTCAAAGAATGAGCACACGAAGGCCAACCGCGACAGAGAATAGTGGAAAAAAATAGCGACAATGTGGTTCACGAACATGATATTTTCCAGGTGGTACGGTATTTTGGTCCGTTTCGTGGATGTCGCTACCGTTGTTTACTCTTTATACAGATGGAACACGCTGAACTTTGAGTTCAGTCCCGTTAACGCTTTCGCAGCCACTGGCTATGATAGAGCTCTCTCGCAGAGCAGCATCAATACCGAGTCTGGAGGGCATTCAATTTAGTTTGATTTGGTCTACAACATGTGCTCTATTGTCACTGAGACTCATCCGAAGTATACTTTCCATCGCATACACTGGGCGATAACGCACGGGTCTCGGGTTTATGCGCGTAGGTTTATCGCAAGGGACCTTCTGTTACGCCTCAAATGCCATACATAAACAGACTCGGAGAGGTTTGTGCTTCATATTGCATCGTTGTGTAGATAATTATTGATGCAACCTCAGTTATATTGTAAACAGTCGTGGTGAACGCAGTCATTGCCGTGTACATCGCAGTCAAGGGAAGTATGGCTTACAGACGGAAGGAAGAAACGTCATTGTTACAACACGCGTGGAGTACATTCTGCTCCCGGCATTCTTCAGCTAGTCACAAGCTAATTTCAACCATTCTAAGATTCAGTCCTAACAACCCACTCAACATGGTGTGAGGTACCTCTGGTCACAAAATACATACTTTCAGAATGGATCAAAGTGTATGTGATTCTCCCCGTTCGTTTACGATTTCCATATCCAAACCTGTCTACTCTTTCTACAGGCTCTCTGCAGGGTCAATATAACGAATGAGCAAATATATGATCACTGCAATGAGCTTAGTACTGACGGGAATTTCTCACAACAGATACTAGCACAAGGGCGTCATAGATCTTCAATCAAACTTTCCAATCTGAATTGTTATTGTGAGTTGAATGATGTCTTTTTTTTTAATGAGGATTGACACTTACCCGGAACTATAGCGTCATCGTGCACCTCAACTGTGCCTGGGATTGGTTTGGCTTGTGCAAGAAGCACGGCGGAGGCCGCAGCGATTGCAATAGCGAGGAGGCGGTTGAAGAACATGGTGTATAAAACTGTGGTAGGGAGGTCGAGCCTCTCTGGGCTCTCTAAGAGGTTCCAAGAATATTCTTATATGCGTCGGTGAAACCATTGTCCGTCATATTCTTGGTCTTCTACTCTCATGGAGTTACCGGTTTACTGAAGCAGCAGTACCTTCGTACAGTATCTCCAATCACAATGGAGCACAACGAAGCCGAGTTCGAAGCTCGCCTGGATATTAATGGTACAAGAACTCTCTCACTGTGAGGCTCAAATTCCTGATGGACATCGATTCAGTCGCACGCGAAGGGGAAGCTTCGTCCCGTTATAGCCTCCAGCTCCTCCGAATCACTCTCGCGATCATATTAATTTGTTTGAATACCAACTCCGCACATGTGGAGAGCATAACTGCATGTCCAGGACAGAACGGAAACATCGCGGTATGTACTTGAAAGAACTCCAATCTCACTTGCGGATTAACCTGGAGCGCGCTGGCAACGTGTAATTTTACCCCGATGCTAACTTCACACGTAGTACTCTCCTTTCTATATGCTTTGAATCATCGATATCCACACCACCGGGCTTCTCGGTAGCTTGATGGCCTGCACTTGCTTCTAACAGATTCCGATGTCGGAAAATCCTTGCGCCAGCAGCGCAACAGCGAGAACGCGGTTCACGAACATGATTCTCCAAAGTGGTATCTCTGTGGTGTATTCTCGCTCGAAGATGACGCTACTGTTCGTATTTTACGCAGAGAGGGACCGCCTCGAACTTTGAGTTCAATCACGGTAAGTGCGGCTTGTCCTACACAATTTCATCTACGACAACGGGTCTCACTATGCATACCTACAGTATATGGTGGGGGCAGCGATACCACGTAATATCTGAGTTGCTGTTAAACCCTGGTGGATTACTGTCAAAATTGCGTGGAAGTGCGAATGCAGGATCCGGCGTGTGTCATAACTACTGAATCTAGATATCAGTCATAAGACCAACTATGAGGGGATAACAAGATTACCTGAAGTATGGCAGTGATGGGGACCGGTTTATTTTGGGTGAGGGGTCCGAAGCCCGAATATCAATCACACACATACGATTCACATATGGAGCAACTTAATCAGTTCGAACAACAAACTTTGCAGCTAAGTCACAGAAGTCTTGTATTCGTTCACAGCACGGGTATCAATTCCGAGTCGGGAGGGCATTTCCTAGATCCAAACATATCCCATGGCTCTCGGGCTTGCGGACATGACTTGGTCGCAAGGAATCTTCTGTTATGGCGCACTGAATGCCAGACATGTACAGAAAGGTTCGTACTTCATCATGTCACCTCATGGTTCAAAAAGGTACTGATAAAACTTTGTTTCACGGAGTCACAAGCTAATACCATGACCACTCTAGGATTCAGTAGGATTCAGTTCGAACAAGTCGCTCAATATGACTTGAAGCAACTCTGGTCACAAGGTACATGTCGGTTTCAGGATGCATCTGATGCTCCCCGTGCGTCTACAGCTTCCATACCCAAACCTAACCTATTCACGGGCTATCTGGAGGCTACCTACAGGGCCAATATTAGTAAAACTACGATCACTAAGTATGAGTTCATCGGTACTGACCGGGATTGTTCACGGCAAGGAGGACAAGGACGCCACAGTTCCCAATTAGACCTTCTCATCTGTAATGTTATCGTGAGTTAAGATATGGCTCTTTTATCAACATCGAGACTTACCCGGAACGATAGCGGCATCATGCACGTCAATCGTGCCAGGAACAGGTTTGGCCTGTGCAAGAAGCACGGCGGAGGCGGCAGCGATTGCAATAGCGAGGAGGCGGTTGAAGAACATGGTGCGTAGTAAAAAACGGGTGTAGGGATTTCAAGCCTCTTGTCTCTCTCTAGAGTTGACGAGCATATTTATATATGCGTCGGTGAAGCTATTGTCCATCATGTTCTTGGTCTTCTATTCTCATGAACTCACCGGGTTACTGAACTTGAAGTGGCAGCACCTTCGTACAATATCGTCCATCACAATGGAGCACAGCGAGGCCCCCAACTAGAAGCTGGCCCGCCGGACATCAACACAGTCACAAGCAAAGCGGAAGCTTCGTTCAATTGTTATAGCCTTCAGCTTCTCTGGGTCGCTCTCGCGATCATATGAACTTGTTGCAACGCCAACTCCGCACATACCAGTGGGAAGGGCACGACCGCATATCAATGACAGAATGAAAACATCGCGGTGTGTATCGATTCTGGTCTGGCAGTGGAAAATGGATTAATCCAGAGCATTAGCAAAGGAATCTTAAAGCAGTAGTATCTTCTCAGGTAGTACTCTTTTGAGACCTAGGCACATAGTCTCCACTCTATAGGCGTTGAACCATCGATGTTTACACCACCGTGCTTCTCGGTAGCCTGATGGCCTGTAGCATCTGCTAGAAGCAGATGCCAAGGTCGGAAAATCCCATATCTGTCTGAATTGTTGCCACAAAGTACAGACTACTTAATGCCAGGTGATGCCCCTGAGGAACTTTAAGTGATTGTTCTCCATGGGATTCGAAGTCTGGGTGCTTTCCGTCGGGGTCGAACTCTTAGCATCATGATCGCATGAGACGGAGTTACTAACAGATGACTAACTTTGCAGAATATATTCAGAATATCGAGGTAACACGACAACCCAGATACGCGCATATCATTACAGAGTGTTCCAATAGATACCGTTTTCTCCATCATACAAACGAGATCAGGGCGCAGAGAGGAACTGGCCGACAAGTCGGAAATATCTCTCCGCCTCCTCGTAGTACGGCATGTGAGAACTCTCCGCCATATGGATCCACTTCACCTTGGGGATCTTCTCAAAGAAAGGCGCAACACAGATATCCTGTGCCTCGTCATAACGACCATTGACGAGGAGCGTCTCCTGTGTGATAGTATGGATCACATCGAGGACCGTCCATCCTCTGAGCGAGCCGGTGATGTAAAATTCGTTAGGTCCCGCCCTATACGACTGATCAGAAAAGCAAGATACGCAAGGAATTCTCTAGGAGGACTTGCATGATACTGTACACCGTCGGATCAGCTTCTAACCCCTTGAATGACTCGAGTACGTTCTCAGGCCATGGGTCAAGTCTACAGACGTGCTTGTTGTAGAACACCTGCACCGCGGCCTTGTACTCGGGGTCTTCTAACGTGCCTGCCTCCTGATGCTTCTGAATCACTTTTTGCGTCTCCTCCGGTAACCCTTTCAGCAGGATGGCGCAGCTCTCGTCCCAAAGATCCATCGAAGAAGGGGTATCGACGAGGACGAGGCGCTTCAAGCCCGCAGGGTGCCGTTTAGCAGCGTAGGCTGACCCTAACATGCCGCCCCACGAGTGACCCAAGATATCGAAGTTGTCGGCGATGCCGAGGTGATTTACGAGGTTATCGAGCTCGTCCATGAACAGCGCTTCCGTCCAGAACTCCTTTGGTTTGTTCTGAAGGTGTGTGGACGCGCCGATGCCGAGCTGGTCGTAAAAGATGACGGGGATGCCGTGGACTTTGTTGAGGGTATCGTGGGTGAGGAGGCCATGGTGCGGGATGCCAGGTCCGCCGTGCAAGGTGACGAGCGGACGGATGCCAGACTTGAGATCGCCGACTATCTCGTACCAAGTCTGAAAGGTCTCGTCGCCGACGACGAAATCCGCCTTTCCTTCAGTTCTGGACATGATTGGTGACTAGGCTGATGGCTGAAGAGTCGGTATGCCATACTAGCACTGCTATATCTATAACACGATCCCGCTGCCCGATCATTTGAATCTTGGTCTAGAAGATGGCTGTGAAGGATGCCAAGTTCCGCCATAAAGTCTGCTACGCTTTGATAGGAATTCAGTGATTGAGAAGAACCGACTGGTCCCGAGGACACGATAGCGCATGGTCGATTTTTGTCAAAATACTCCGCCTGAGAATCCCATCACAGAAAATGGAAGGATGACAAGCGCACTGCCCATTTCGGGAGGCACAGATGGGCGTCTAAATACAGCTTTGTTCGTCGTTCACCTCCTCTCGGGTCCTCTCCCCACATATCTGGAGAAAATGTTGGTTTGTTTCAGAGGTTTTGAAGATTAATACTAAAAATGCATGCAATAAACGCCCAAAATCAACAATCCGAGGCTCGTCTCTCCCGACTGCACCTCAAGCTTCAGATGCTCTATGGCTCCAATTCGTGTATGCTTCATAATTTCGCTCTGCCTCCTGGTACACGGCTTCCCAATTGTGACAGACCGCATCGTAGCCCCCCTCCCGACTCTCCGTGCCCTGAGAGTTGACAGCTGGTTCGAGCAGTAAATGCGGTCGGCACAGAATCGTATGTCGCACGTAGTTCATGCAATGATGGAGAAGACTCGGAGGCGGTGCCGACGGGACTTTCGAATATTGTTGTCGAATAACGTCGAGGCACCTGAGCTGATGGAAGAGGGTCACTGTGTATGGCTGGGGGTCGCTGCCATCGCCATCGGGGCGGACGTAGACGAGATGCCCGCCAGATGGAAGAGCGTGCGCGAACTCGTCGATTCCCTCCTGTGATTGCAAGTCAAAGTGGGCCGTATCGCTCACCCGCATTGCTACTGGCTCTCCGAAGGTTACTGCGAACGATAGGGGATCTGCCAGGGGAGGGTTAGCAGGTATTCTCTGTTCGTGGTGAGTTTATACTTGTGACGCACCATTTGGATAACCAGAACCAAAGCGGTCTTTGATATAAATCGTAGTCAAAGTGTATATCCCCACCGAGAGCGCGGCACCTGCGACAACGAAGAAGAATATAGAGGTACGGCGGTCCCAGTTCCTCTCCGCGTAACGTTTCGATACCCACATCGTGCGGACTTGACCTGTACTGTGCAAGTAGCGGCCTACTTGAATCAGGAATCTTGGTATCTTCTCTCCTCTCCGGAGTTCGGTCTAGCGCGGGGCGTGTGTATGCTGTGAACGCAAATGCCCGTAGTCAAAAAAAACCGCCTGATGCATCCCGAAGTACTAAGTTTCATCATTCCTGCAGTGATGCATCATATTGGAATGGATAGTCTGTAAGGCTGTAACATCTCACGCGGTGCTCATCAGGAAGCAACATTCATTGTCGACCTAATATTGACAGAAGCTACCGGGACTGCGGAAACAAAGGAGCGGATGCTGTGTTTAAGGAAAAGAGAGCTCTCGTACCTTCGGAGTTGAAAGCAATTAATATTTGTGATTGTCTACAGATCACGCCACAAAGCTTCCGTATCTCAAGATTCGGGCCATCATGCTGTGTATTAACGCTAGTTGCAGGGTCACCCCCACCCTGCAAGCCACCGACGTAATCCCGGACAGCCCAATCTCGATAGTCGAGCACGCTTCAGTGCACGACCTCAATGTTGCTGCACCGTCCCCCCGTTGTTTTCCCCGCTTTTGTAGGCATCAATATTCTACTCGCAGTCTGGAGGCTTTGGTCAGCGTCCTCGTTAAGCTGGGGATCCTCCGCTCCCAGTAAGTCGATGTATCCAGACAATCATATTCATTACTAATACCTTGCCGTGCAGCCAGCCAGGTCTACCATAGCTATGTGAGCGGAGACTACCCCATGTACTTTGCTGTCCCTCCTATGGGGCCTGTAGCAATGTCTCTCCACGAAACCAGTCATTACTGGATGGACCCCAACGACACGATATCCGACAAAGAGTGGGGCACGACGCTGCTCTATACCCCGGGATACGGCAGGGTGCGACTAGGCCCAGAGCATCGTGTCTTCGTCGTCAGTTATTTCCATCAGCTCCACTGTCTGCGCGGTATCCAGGGCGGCATCGTGTTCCCTGGGCGAGACGAGGAAGTGCGGGGGACGTACGAACACGTTCAGCATTGTCTGAACTACCTGCGACAAACGTTCTTGTGCACGGCTGCGGATATGCTGGAAAAGGGGGACTTTATGGAGAACAGTTTCGAGCCGGGGACATTGGGGGATGACCTTGTTTGTCAGGACTGGGAGGTGTTGTTGCGTGCGATGCGGGATAATTATGACGAATTCGTAGAGTGGAATCAAAAGTGGAATTGAATACTTTTCTTTGTATCTTTATTATTTTATGTACTTCGTCTTACTATCGATATTCACATTTAACTCATTGGTGCGTTGAATGCACTTCCGACAGCATCTACTACATGGAAACAGGCTATTAAATACAGTAGAAGCACGCTTGACACTTTCATCCCCTTTGGAACTCCTAAGTTCAAATGGTAGCGTGCTGGACAATATAGATGCCTAGAGACGACATGAGCAGAATGCAAAGAAAGGGCAAGGGAAAGAATGTACCGGAGTTATCCATGCTACTCTGCGTCTTGTCTTGCCACCATTCTAGATTACAACTATGGCCGGTAGCGGTCGAACATGCTAGCTCAAAGCTCAGCACGGACTCCGAGGGGCATGCGAACTTTCGGTGCCAATGGACGTTGTCGTCAGGGTTGATAGGGATGTCGGAGAGTTTCTGGAGGCGCTGAGGGCGAGTACCGTAGGAAAGCGTGCGAGTGTCGAGAGCATAGGTCTCATTGACACGGTAAACGGAGATGGCGGCTCCATCTGCAGAGCTGACTGCGGGAATGAGGATGTTGAGCTCGCAGCTCTCCATGCCGAAATCAATAGCCCTGAACTGGGCGATTGTCGAAACCTAGTACGATTATCAGGTCAACGTCAAGGGGAGGAGTTATGTGGGACTCACTGTGTCAGTCACAAGTACCCTTCTAATCTCGGGGGTGATGGTGCCAATTTGAGAGGCATATCTCTTGGGGTCGTCGTCAAAGACTTTAGATTTATCCGCATTGTCGATGGGAGCGAGGACTATGGGGTAAATCCAGAATGACTTGGGCTCTGGAGGGGAAGGACGGACGACCTTCTCGAGACCGATGTACTGCGAGGGACGACGGAGGAGACGGACGTCGTTCGCTGTCAAGGAACCCATAGGCTTCGCAGGGGGTGTGCTGCTGAACGGCACCGTAAACGTTGTCACCAGGTTGATCGCTGTGCAGAGGACACAGATGGCTAAAGCCCAGTATCCAAAGGACGAGCGTTTCTTCAAGTCTTGTGGAATGTGAGACGCAGAGTCTTTGCTCTCGACGCTCTCGGTGTCGACATCGTCGGTACGCAGCGCACTGTAGGAATTCATGTTCTCTGCGTCGGAATGTGTTCACTGCGCAGTTAGACAAGTAAAAGGCGCGTGCGGTAAGCTCCGAGGGGGGGCAAGAGCAGTGCTGGGTCCGGATTCGAACTGATTCGGACCGCCGTGCTGGAGCTGTCGTTCAGTCTGGTACACGCGGCCTGTCATTTCTTTGCGTTCCTGTAGACCGGTTATGGCAGCTTGCCACAAAGGCGAAAGGATACGAGACAAGCTTGGTGATCGGACGAATTGAACCTGACGATTATCTAAATTAGGACATTTTCTGCCATTTCACGTTTTAAGCGCCAGGGCTGTGATGGGCGACTTGTTCAGTCTTCGCCATCTCCTTACATTTCGCATCTTTCTCAGGAGCGTCGAGATAGAAGCAACGACATAGGGACGCAGCATGTGCTCTATGCATCACGAAGCAAATGAAGACACTTTTTTTGTTTTGTATTCTGATAGCCCAGCCCCGAACGAGGTACGTCGCAAGATGTGCTCCTGGCCTGTCATTATTCATTCACATCTGCAGTTGCTTGACTGATTGCTGCACCTTTCTGTCCTATCAAAGGATCTCACGGAAAGTGGACACCGTTGTTCAGAACAAAGATACCAGCTGCCAGCTCTCCATGCCTGAACAAGTCGTAGTTCTCCGAAGGTTTCTCGACTTTTTAGCCTCGCCGGAAGATCTAAACCTGGATACAGCCATACGGCACCCTTTCCGACACTCTGTGCACGCTGACCCCAGTCTGTTCTCCGACTTGCGCGCAATGATTACGGTACGCTGCGCTCATTGAACCTTCCGCCGGCGGTCGACCCGTAGTATTCGGTTTCTCCGAGGTATGGAAGCTTCGCTAGATGCTGGCGCTCCCTGGCCTCCTGCTCATCTGAGTCTGAATTCATCTACTCCGGCGGACTGTCTGTGCGGTACGATAGTCACAAGGCTTTATCGCCTGTTGATGCAAATCCATGCCGTTTGAAAATCTGGGTGCGTGTGACCTCCAGTCCTGCTCCGGCCTAGCTCGGCCTGTTTTATCACCGAGTCGCCCATGCATGGTCTCTGCACTCTCTCAACAAAAACTGATATGAGAAATGTAGCTATGGGAATTCTCATCGCTGTCTACGACGAGCGTGGCTTTCAACTTGCAGTCAGCTTTCAATCAAATTGATTGCGTTGGACATACTCAACATCGGTCTATACCAGATACAGAAACTGATGCTTGATGGGATTGGCGGCAATAAGTGCCTGGCTATCGCATGAGGCCCTCATAAGCCGCTCAGGCCGGATACAATCGTAGACCAGTATCTTCTATCTGTCCTTAGGCCACCATGTCCAATCCCGCCTACAAGCCTGACGAGGATGCTGCCACCATCTTCCAGGAGGATACATGGCTTCAAGGTGCCCTCGTCATGTGCATTGCCTATGGCTCGGTCGCCACTCTCGCAATCCAGTGTTTCTTCATGCTCGTTAGGGGCTTGACTCGAGCAAAGTTCAAGAGGGATTTCCCCCTCGTGCTCTTCGTTATGATCATGTTCACGCTCAGCACAATCTTCATTGGGACCGCAATGCAGTTTACGCAACAAGCGTATGTCGATCAGCGTAATTTCCCCGGCGGCCCGTCTGCGTACGAGGTCTTAGAATTTTCCTTACCGATCGACTCGGTAGCAAACGTGACCCTCGTCATGTCATGTTTCTTTGCAGATGCACTTTTGGTGAGCTGCCTTAAAGTTCATTCCATGGATGGCGTGTGCTGACTGAAAGTATTTAGCTGTGGCGTTGCACTGTTATTTACAGAAATAGCGCCGTCCCAAGCTGGGTCTCAGTCACATTGGCCTCGCTCTTCTGGCTCACCGAATTCAGTTCGTACCAAGTCTACTTCGCTTACTTGAGTACTGAAATCTGACTTTTTTACCAATAGTTTTGGGAACTCTGTTCCTTAAACAAATTATGAGTGTCTCTCCTTGGGGAGCTGTCAACTTCACCCTCGGTTTTTGGTGCTTCTCCCTCGCTCTCAATGTTCTCGCAACCTTCCTCATCGTCTCCCGACTCCTTCTCTACCGATTCCGTCTTGCGAGGGTTCTCGGATCCGGTCACGGAGCGCAGTATACGAGTGTGGTAGCCATGGTCGTAGAGTCGGAATTGCTATACACGGCGTTCCTGATTCTCTTCATCGTACCATTCGTCCTCAACCATCCGCTGGAGAATGTCTTCATCCAGTGTATCGCTCTGATTCAGGTACGTTCTTGTTATTTACTAATTTTCTCGGGACCGCAATCTGACACAACTCCCCCTCGTAGGCCATCTCCGCGCTCATGATCGTATACCGTGTTGCTGCAGGCCATGGATGGACGAAGGATACCTACGCTCAAGTTAGTACTAGAATGCACAGCACCATTCAACTCTCCAATCTGTCTACCCTCCGAGCTGCCCCATCCGCGTCACATGTTACACAGGAGTCAAAGATATCCTCGTCTGGCATCACAGTCTCCCAGGACGTTTATATGACTAAAGAGTACTCTTCGGTGGAGGCGGTTTGAGGTGGATAGAGTGGTTGATCTAAGCGTAGGTATTTATCGGTGCACTCGTTTTGGGCCGTTACATTCTTTTGGACGATTTTGTGTGTTCGGGCACGATAGTGTAATCTGTTGTTGTACTCTACTCGCATGCTGTTGTACTCCGTTGGCCAAATTATGACCACTTTTTATGAACCAATCGGCTAGTACTCGCGTGTCCAAACTTCGCATCTAAAATTTCAAGGCTGCAACGATTGATGGTCGGCCTTGTGGTTCTCAAAAGATAAGTAGCAACGATACTGTGACGCGGGCTTCGGTCTCGGGAAGAGGATGCTTCAGCAGTATTCTCCGCCATCTGGCACCAAAGCACCCTTCGATCTCCCATCTATCCGTTAGACCATGCGACTACCGAATGCACAAAGTCATCAAACTTCTTCAAGTTTCAATGGAACATACAATACCATGATGTACTAGTACAAATAAAGAGGCACGACGCCTCCGAGTCGGAATCTTCAATTGTTTATATATTATGTTCATGTGTGCACACCTTTTAGAAGTCTCACAGGGGAGGTTTGGCCCTAGTCGAGGTCCGAGCTCGGAAAAATAGACCTCATGGGTCATGACATGTTCCTCGTCTACTAAATATCGCATCTGTTCATCGAGAAGCAAAGAAGTAAAGAAGTAAATTATAAATGCTCCGTGTATACCTAACACCTCGTACTTGTATGTAGAATACAAGGTAAGTTCAAGAATGTGGTTATTGTAGATATGAGGATATCCCTGTATGAAGGGTCCAAGATAAAAGATCGCAGTAAGCATACGAACAGGCGTTCCAGAAGAGAACATACCATGATCACATGCATAGAAGCCGCTTTTAACATAATGAGGTATCAAAACTCTAAGCCATTGCTCTATTAAAAGGGCGGATGTCAGATTCGGTCCGTAGCAGAGAGTACCGACGAGTTTCCTCAATCGAGACCACTCCAACGTCTCCTACACTTCAATCCGACCATGAGAGTTACTCACCTCGTCACTGCTGCCTTTACAATCCTCTCGATGGCTCTTGTCGTACAATCGTGCGACAAGAGAGACTCAAACACCGCAAGAGAGATCAAGATCGTCGAGGATTCAATCGTCCCTGGTAAGTGATCATGGCGCACGGAGGGATAAAGCTGAACGATCGTCGATAGACCAGAAGGTCTGAGCAAATGGCCTCAAGTTAATCCATGGCGAGCTCTCTTGTACGTTCAAGAACGCATAAGATTCGAGCTAGTTTGAGAGTGGAGGAGCTGAAAAGAATAAAGGTCACCGTGTATCTGAATATAAACTCTTCTGTAACTATCGGTTCCATCGATTGATGTCACTCACAATGACCGGTCGTGTATATGGCGGGGAGGGGCATTCCGGGCCTGCGCATGCTGATATGATGCTAACCTCTATTTTTCACCGTGATATGCCTAACAGCGCCAGATACGCTGGTGGTTGAATAGACGGATGCAAAATTGCTTCGTGAATGTTGAGCCCCCGAGTCGTGATACAGTCTTCTTCTCTATCTTGATCGCTGCACCAGCCATATGTGCTCCGATGACCGCTCCAAAGATAGCCTGAGTTGCTTCCCGGTATCGTAAGATGCTATTTGCATGATAGCAGTGTAAGGATCCGATTAAAACGGTGTGTTTGCGCCCATGATACGCTGGCATTGATCCTGAGGATGATACGCCCCAAAAGAACCTGTATTCCTGGTTGAGATGATGTTCTGAGCCGAACAAACTCGAGCAATAGCTACATTATTGTACCTTGTGACGCGTTGCCAGTTCAAGCCGGGGCCGAGCTACCTTCAGCCTCTTTTGAAGGAGTACCGGTATCATATTTGGAATAGTGGGGCGGTGCCACGCTTTTAGCCCGTGATCATACTAGTGGTTCTGGAAAGAGGACTCCTCCGAGTCGGTGGTGCGATCAATTTGGAAGCCCACTGTTACCTAGTTTAAAGCAAGAGGAAAACGGATTACAATCTTCTTTAGCGGAAGACCTTCGGAAGATTTACTTGCCATAACTTGAACGTGCCATATATACCAATGCACTGCCAGCCTTCACGCCATGGCCAACGGTTTCGTCTTTTCTTTCGCCCGTGAGACAAGAAAAGTATACGGCGCAGCTATTCTGCGCAGCAATATTCGCAATTATATCGGTTTCCCTCGTTGCCCGTTTCCAGCGAGACCGCCGACAAGAGCACTGTTCAACTTCGGACTCGGTCGGCGTTTTAACCAAAATACTATGCCAATGGCTGGCATTTGTTTGAAGGGCCCGGGTTGCTGTGACCAAGCACGGCGTCAATTCAAGATTAGACTAGTAGCATCGTCAGAATCATTTGCCTACCATACTAGTCTATGGTCGCTCCGACTTCAAGTTCGCGTGCAAGGAGTTGAACAACTTTCTGGACCGGCGCCTGTTACATTTCCGCCGTTAATAGTGACTCAGCTTAGCTGACAAAGCAATAACATTTGGTTCACTTTTCAATATCCAAATCTCCTCGCTTATTCTCGTCGTAAAATCAGAATTCAGTGGTTGGTCCCATACTAACAGCTGCAGATGCGATATAAGATGTCCTCTGAATGGCGAGACTGTGACAAGCATAAGTCAATTTGAATTTGCGCATTATTTATATTTATCAGATTTTAACGACTTTAATGTTCCCCATACTAATTTAACTATACTTATGGCGGGAGAGCATTGCAAATCTCAATTGACGACTTGGCATCAACATCATTCCCTCTTCCCCTCAACGTGGTCTTGGCGGGAGACAGAATAAATCTTACACAACCACCTCGGTCTCCTATCAATCATGCTGAGATTGACTAAGGACTCATGATTGTAACCGCTTCTGTTCATTGTGTCACGCATAGTCTGTTCGCTGACCCACTATTACTAAAGTTGCTAGGACTCTCAGGACGGGTGTCTGATACCCCAGTGGCATGCCCATCAAACCGTTTGCCAGTTGAAAACGGGGTATGATAGCGGAGACGACAAGTCGGGCCTCGGAGTTGTAGAATTTGAAAGCACCATGCGGATGTACCAGGGCATATTACTCGAAGTGCATTGTGCCTCACTCTCCAGGCTTCTGTTCTGGCAGCTCTGAACCTGGTAACAACTTGAGGCAAACAGTTCGGCGCTCTCTTGAACACCACGAATGCCGCATCACTGTCAGTCTTTGCGAAAGCTATGTGTTTCTTGTTATCCTTCTTGTCTCGCCCCTAATCGGTCGTTGTATTTGCTAGTATCAGTGATCAGGCTGTGCGCCAATTATCCGAAGCTTTGAATCTTTCTCTTGGATTTCCCATGAGTTGCTCTCAGTTGCCATCTGTCTTCGACGCTGTTTGATTATTGTTCATGTCTTCCGGGTCTGCATCATCACTTGTCAAATCTTCGTCGGAGTCTTTCAATTCATTTCCAAGTCATCAGTGTCCTCAGCAGGCTTTGTCTGTCCAGCGGACAATGAATTGATCTAAACACATCGGCGCTAACCGCGGTGGATCCTATTTCAACCCCTTACCTTTCAGGCACTGGAGGAGGAATGGTCGCAATCAGAGCTGTGTATCAGGTAATTCATAACTTATTGACTGCTGTGATACGAAAAGCTGATAAATCTTTTCCAGTGTTGCATTCGAGATTGAGGCGCATCGCGAAGAGGATCGTCGTGATCATTTAAAGTTTCGAGAAGGCAATATACTGCACTCAAGTTTCGCCCTGGGGCCAGATGCGTTTACGTGATACCGTGCGTATTGAAGTGTCGAATGAGGCTATCGATTTCACCGAAACATCAGGTCCATCCAATGAAGAATCAAATAGAAGGGCTCGTGACGAGATAGTATGGATCGCCAATTGTGGCAAACATGATTTTCCTTCGCAGCAGCCAAACTATACCTCGGAGAGGTGGTACCGAAAGCTCCCTAATCCTAGGGAGCGAGTGTGGCACTACGATAGTTCCTGCTATCTGAAGCATCATGGTGAGAGATTCTGAATCATGACAGAGAATGAGATGGCATACAAAGGTGAATGATGTATGGCTGATAATATTCATTTCGGGCTTTCAGATCCCATGAGCTGTATCAGCACCTGCTCTGAAGTGCCGTCAGAAGGTTTGATTGTATTCTCAGAGTACAATGCAACGAAGTCAGCACAGTCGCTGATTATATATTACAGTGCCTGCTGATAATTGTGCTATATAACTGCCACGGGTAGGTAGTTGAAAATATCATTCTAGAACATTACCCCAAACCGTGGACAACCGCACTCCTCGCAGCCACAGACCATGCAGCTCTCATACTTTGCATTCGGAGCCTTACTTGCTGTTCTTTCCTTGGCTCTCAACGGTCAATCCTGTAACACGACCACGACAAGTTATGCAATAACGTTAAGCGGATCGTCCTCGTCCTCATCATTAGGGACCCATAACAGCAGTACTTCTTTCAAAACCGTTGGAGGCAGTAGTACTTCTTTCAATACCTTTGGAGGCAGTAGTACTTCTGCAAAAAACCCAGCAAGCACGAGCAAATTTGCGCGTGCGATTGAGATCAATGAGGATGATGTTGTCCCAGGTGAGGATCTAACAACATTGTAATTTAGCAATGCATCCCTAAATATGTTTGTCACAGATCAGAAGGTTTAACAAGAAGTTATGCACACAGTATTTTCAATTCCGGAATGGACCATCCAGGTCAGAACTCGAACTATACTCATATCATTGCTCGGTACTAATCTTCCGATTCAGTTCATAGATAAGCCGCACATTAAGCAAGCAGAGTCACTGACGGCGGTATTTGGGTTTAATGCTGGATTTTACAATAAACAGTACATTAGGATGATATGGAACACTGCGAGAGTCCGAGCCATTTGAATCAAATTTCTCTGTACTACTGAGCACGTAATTCACAGCGTCAGTATTCTCGTGAGCTACTAGTACTGCAGTACTGAGGAAGGCTTCATACTGAACCGCTCTGAACATCTCCGAGAACTTCAAAGGAGGCCGAAGCGCTTCAGCAGATCGCAACTGACCTGACATTTTCCTAATGCTAAACACGAAGTCGGTTTTCATTTGAAACGGATACCATTAGTACTAAGTATACCCTCAACTTGAAAAATTGAATGTCTCGCATATTCCAATTCTCAATGATATGGCTGTCTCCAAAGAGTCTCCGTAGCTGACCAATGAGAAAAAAATGATAATCGACTTCATCGGAAAGTCATGTCTGGATTGCTATGACCTCGTACATTTGGGCGCCTAATACAAGTTTTGTTGCATGCCGCATGCGTCCGACTCGTCGTAGAGGTATCCCTCCTCCTGAGAAGGGGACTCTGATGCTATCGAACAGGTCTGCGGGAATCAGCGACGGGGGAATGGCAATATTGAGGGATCCGTCGTCTCCATCCTGCTTTCCCAAGCTCCTGTTCACTTGCACCGTCGTCAAGTAATGGCTCGGCGGTGGGCAATCCCACGTTTGTCTCTCCTTACAGCCATATTGTTTCCTCCACAGGCCTTCACAGTTCTCGTCAATGTCACAGTTGACGACGCAGGTACAGATCCAAACACTGGTTCCACATTCGTTTATACCCCGGCAGGCCGTTGGAACTACGGGCCCGATTGTCCTGGTTGCACCGTGCAGCCGGACCCTTCGTTCATCTTTGACAATAGTTGGCACGATGCTACATACAATGCTACTTTCCCCGGAGGCTCAGAGAATGAGACCCAGGTAGTATCTTTTTCCTTCGAAGGTGCGTCGTGTCATGACCATTTGACCCTGACCGCTTCCACAAATCTAAAGTCGCTTCAGGATCTGCAATCTACGTTTACGGGATAATCGCCCATTCCGCTAAACCTTCCCGCAACGCGGGGATGTTTTTCTTCATCGACGGAGAACAAGTTGGCAGTTTCATACAGACGCCTCTTCCAGCAGATTCCACCGCTGATCTGACATTTACCTACAACGTACCTCTTTACAGCACCAGTTCTATCTCAAACGGGCAACATACATTCGCGTTGCAGAATGGACAGGGTCAACAACCATCCCTCGTGTTGTTTGATTATATCATCTATTCACAGTGAGTACCCAATCTCAGTCCGTACCTGCAGCCCTGACATTCTTGTCGTAGTGATGATGGTACTTCTCCCCAATCTCCAACACCATTCTTAACGTCCGCTGAGGCTCCTTCAAGTACACCGTCTGTTTCTCCGCAAACGCAATCGCCATCCCCTCAAGGCGCCTCTTCTTTGTCGTCGCCATTCTCATCAGATACTTCGACCGCACCTACTTCCCCGGCCGCATCTAGTACTTCCCCGGCCGACCTGTCTTCACCTGGTAACACCATCTCAAAACACACACGAACCGTAATAATCGCATGTGCAATCGTCGGGGGTGTACTCATCATTATCATCCTACTCGCTACCACCCCTGTCCTCTATCGACGTCGAGCTGGCGCACAACGGAGATTATTAGAGGCCACGCCGTGGGTACCTATCCCAACACCCAATGTTCCTGAATTAGTGCAGAACTCTGTGCTCGGACCATTGGAAGCCCAAGTAAGGCTGCCCCGCCCTGGTGCTTTGGGGACTTGGGATAGTAGGCCTACTGCTAGGGATAATCCTTCTGGTGCTAGTGAGGAGCCTGGCTCGTCTTATTGTCCCCCCGGTACTTCCACTTCGGCGCTTCAACAGCCAGCTCGAGCGCGAGACGCGACCAGGGGTTCTTCCAGTGACATGATACTCGTGGACGGTCCTCCACCATACAGTCCCCGCCATACGATGCATTCATCGAGCATCCACAAATGATGTTTTACTCCTCCTTTTGTTGTCCCATCGGTATGCAACGCGGGGTAGAGACGATGCTGGTGCAATACACTGCCGCGTGAATGTGGATACAGTTCGGATAAGTTTAATATGGACATTCTCAGCTCTATCCAAACAAATAGTCAACCCACCATCGATGTTAGTATGGTACGAAGTTATCCAAGCCTTCCCTTCCATCTGCTGTGCCGACAAACTGCTTGGAACCAGGGTATTCCGAGTCCAACTGGATGGTCCTGATAGTTTGGATGGCGGCCCAGGTATCGTTGAATTATTGTTTTAGAGAGAGGAGAAGGAGGATATTTATTTCTGCGAGCAATATATAAACAAATGTCATTTCGGACCAGGGAACTTTGACGAACACATACATACATTTGAGTTTCCTCCGATTTGGATGTCAATCGGCTATTGCCGAACGTTCCACAATATCGTCAGTGTTCGACTGGGGTTGCTTCAACGACTTCAAAATGGCAGACTCATCTCCTTCTTTCTTCGTCTCTTCCCGCACTCCCCCCAAGTCTACTCACCAATGCAGCTATCATTCAAGTTTTAAACCATATTAAAAACGACCACCATACTATTGTTAATGGCCAATATCGATGCTATTTCACGACGCTCAGCAACGGTGACAACGCACACATCATACCTGGGGGCAGCACCTAGAGGAGAACTTAGCCTTGATGCTTCCACCTCAGCTTCTGGGATTCCCTCTATAGCTCGTGCAGAAACACTGTCGCTTCACGACCGGGTCTTAGCTTGGGTGGGGTCGACTCGCATAGGTACCGGGATTGTTCGTGACATTCGACGTCGTGCCCCCTACTATGTTAGTGATTGGACGGACGCATGGAATTATAGGGTAGTTCCTGCAATTGTTTTGATATTCTGTGCAAAGTGAGTCACCTTCGAAACAGCTTTTTTCTAACGCAAACCTCATCAATTTATGCAGTGTATTACCAGGCATAGCCTTTTCTCTGCAAGCCATAGAAACCACCCAGCAGTATGGAGTAACAGAAGTTTTACTGTCGTCTTTCATGGCCGCCTTCGTCTTCTCCGTGTTCGGAGCTCAACCGCTGTGTATCCTAGGCGTCACTGGGCCTATCACTATCCTGAATACCACAATATTTAACATCATAGAGCGGCAACCAAACCCTCCAAATTATCTCGAATTTATTGGCTGGGTATATCTGTGGGGCGCGATCCTGCATTGGATCACCGCTGCACTCAATTGTTAGTCCACCGGTCATAACTTGAGTATCTATGCTAACATGTCATTCAGGGTGCAACTTCCTCAGATATGTGACGTTGTTTTTCTGTGACACGTTCGGTTTTTTTACGTCTTGGGTGTACCTACAATACGGAGTTCAAGTCATTACCACCCAGTTTCGTACGGCTTCCGACACGGAGGCTTTTGTCGGTATCATCCTCGCTCTCATTATGCTTGTCACCTGCTACCTCTTCCGGATTGCATCTCACTCCACACTCTTCCATCGTCACGTTCGTCGATTCCTAGCCGACTACGGCATACCTATATGTTTGGTTGCATGCTCAGCTGTGGCCTATTGGGGGCGCTTTAATGCTGCAAATCCAGCAACATTACCTATAGCGAAAGCTTTCGAGCCTGCTGGGGGACGTGAATGGCTAGTTAAGTTCTGGCGCTTAGAGGCTAAATGGGTTGGGATCGCATTTCCATTCGGGATTGCACTATGGGTGTTATTCTTTTTCGATCACAATGTCTCGGTACGTCATAAAGTCACTTCTGCAGCCATCTCAAGTTCACACAACCAAATCAGTCGCTTATGGCTCAAGGTAGTCAATTTCCTCTACGGAAACCTCCTGGATTCCATCACGATTTCTTCCTACTGGGAATCACAACCTTGATCGCCGGCTTGCTCGGTATTCCCGCGCCAAATGGCCTTCTTCCGCAAGCTCCTATACACACTTATTCCTTACTTGTCATGGGTGCCCCCCAGAAGAAAGATATCGAATCATCAATAGAGGGTAGACCGAGTAAAGAGAGCGAAGGAGAGA
The DNA here is from genome assembly GCA_001913855.2 of Hermanssonia centrifuga. Lineage (NCBI taxonomy): Eukaryota > Fungi > Basidiomycota > Agaricomycetes > Polyporales > Meruliaceae > Hermanssonia > Hermanssonia centrifuga. Next base: position 63,573 of record MLYV02000565.1, on the reverse strand, counting down.
AAAAAACGCCCCTAGCACCCGTACGCTCCCGGTTGTCCGGCGTACATATGCCGCAGTTTCAGCACGAACCAGAACCAGATCCCCACTTCGCCCAAGATACAGAGGGGCTTACAGTAGCACATGAAGTGCCCGTTGCCGTTGTTGAGCAGCGGGTGTCGAACCTCGCGCAGGGCGCTCTCTGTCTTGTACTGCTAACTGGCCCATTCCTACATATCTTAAATCTTATTCCTAGAGGGGTCCTGGCTGGGCTGTTGTGAGTCGTTTCCACCTTTTGCCTCATTAAAGATGTATCTGATCTATGTTTGGACGTTCTTGTAGCTGGTATATGGGTGCTGATACCATGCAAGATAACAGGATCACGCACAGGATCCTCTACCTTCTCAAGGACAAAAACCTGACTCCCGTTGACGAGCCTCTTCGCAAAGTACGCAAGTCTCGTCTATTGCTCTTCCTGACTTTGCAATTGGCCGGAGCTGGTACGGCCGTAGGCATCACGGACACAGTAGGTAAGTGACGTAGCCCCCTCTTTCATTCGCTCTCTTGTAGTCGCTGACTTTCCCTCACTTTCCCAAGCTGCAATCGGGTTCCCCGTCATTGTTCTTATGCTTATTCCTCTGCGAACATTTGTAATACCACAGCTACCTTTTACAACAGAGGAACTAACAATTCTGGACGGCCCTACAGCCTCTGCTTTCGTATGTTCTCTCGTCGTACTTACGATTGTCACGCTGAAATGCTCTTGTATAGACTTTGGAATCTGTTGGTGGCGGCGTAATCTCAAAAGAAAGTTGACCGATAACTATTATACGGAGAATCCCAGACCAAAAGCTCATCTAGCACTGGCTGGGAATCTCGCGGGCACAATAGTTCAAACGCTCATGCCTTACCATAGCTCCATTGTACGTGCTTGTATCTAGACATTTAATCATCTGTTAATGTACACCTAGGCGTGGATCATACCCTCAGTATCAATCAGAGAAACATAGACGTGCTTTCTGTAATTCAAGATGTGTTGCCCTTGCATTGCATTGCACGGTTAAGGAAAATCCGGGGCAAGTTGATGTCAAGTTGGATGTTGCCAGTCGTCTGTAATACGTGCTATATCGAGTTATTCACATCTAAAATGTCTGATTGAATGTTGGTAGGTGAAGTATACTCATAATCAGATTACTGATAGTAGAACATGTTTAAGGTTTACTACAGATACGATCTGCATCGTCCCCTCAGAGGTAACGCACATCAAAAATGTCTGTGGTTGTTGACCTTAACGAGTCACGACCATCGTATCACATCAGAAGCTTTGAGAGACGTGCAACATAGAAAATATTAATCTAGGTTCAGACTTGAATGGAGCGGTAGTATTAGGTATGGCGTCTTTTGTTACATGTAAAAAGTTCCACTCAGAAGACTAGCAGGCCAACCAATTTGAAGCTTAAAGCTCTATGCTTGGGTTACAACAGGAGATGGTATGTCAAAGAGTGCGCCTTTTAAGTGGCACAACCATCAGTTACTACAGATGGAAGAGAACGTTGGCTCAGTGTTAGGAGACCTGATTCCCAACTCTAAAGCTCTACGTGAGTACTATTCTCCGAGCTTAGAGACGTTGTCCTCAATTTATATATGTAGTGCGATGTTTCCTAACGACGCACATCGTAGTACACCCTACTGCCATGTGCGCTACCGATCCACACTGCAGTTATATACTACGACCCGGGTAGCCTTTCAGGCCGTCTACCTTATGGCCTGGCATCACTCTCGTCCCAGAGATGCTGTTTTTTCGCATCCTCTCTGCGGCTACAATGCATTCTAGGCTCTTTCAGGACGTGGCTCAGGCAGCCCTCGTCAACACTACACTAGACGTCTCCGATCCACAACTTGTCTACTCCCCCACAAACGAGTGGACCTTCTCAGAGTATATCGGCTCTCAAATCGATACTATTCGCTCTGCGACATTCAATCCCGCAACTAATTCATCGAATACCACTCAGACGGCCTCCCTTCAATTCAATGGTGCCTCCCCAGCCTATCATCTGCCTTCTTTTGTTTTGCTGATTTACTTGCTAGGATCTGCTATCTATGTAGTGGGACTCATATCCCATAGTCGCTTCGATGCGGTCCGCGCCTCGGACATACGTTTTTACATTGATGGTCAACTCTCCGGGAATTTTACAGCCCCCGATCCCGGAACAGGAGGACAAGGCCTATACACCGAGAATGCCACCCTATACGCCAATAGTTCTATCCCCAATGGGTCACACAATTTTACTGTGCAGAACGGACGCCAAGGCGGGTCACCGTCTCTCACCGTTTTGGACTACATCGTCTATACAAGGTGAGCCTACTATCTGCGCTATATTAGATATTCATACTGAATCTAGTACCAGCGATGATGCCGAGTCTGCACCGCAAGTCATACAACAATCGCCAACCTCCTCTCCTAGCTCGAACCAGTCGTCCTCAACTTTCGCATCCTCGTCCACATCATCATCCACCATCTCTGTTATGCCTACTACCTCTGTATCCCTCTCAGCGGGTAGCTCTATATCAGCGCATACCAAGGACGTCATAATTGCATCCGCGGTCTCTGTTGGGTTATTTGTCATGGCATTACTCGCTATCATCTTAATCCTATATCGACGTCGATCCAAGCCGCAGGTAGACCCGCAAGATGATACGTCAACACGCAATTTGTGGGCACCGGTACCCTTCGTTTTGCACCAACAGACGAATATTGCTGTCTCGGTACCAGCACGGCTGATAACGAGGACTATGGGGATGATGGGCCAATCAAAACGCGCAGCCCCAGATCTTCTACAGCCACAAGATCTGCACAACGCTGCTCTAGATCCTCCTGTCAGCCTTCTGATCGATAGTCCTTTCGCCGGGGAAGCTAGTACGTCGAACCAGCCTGGCCCTTCCTCGTCAAACATTCAACACCCGGCACACAATAATTGGGCTAGTGGAGCATCTGAAATAGCAGCGTCCGATGTGCCTCCGCCATACCAGAGTGTTCAAGGAGGAGATCAGCGGTAGCCAGTTCCTAACATATATCTGCATTGGTATGTAGTATTGACTCCCTGAATACACCAGCTGATGCGTATTGCAGGCTATTAGCGACGTTAGCTTCTTGTACATGTTTTAAATGCTACTTCGCCTATATATGCGTAGTCCGCTGAGTTTAGCATCGGTATCATGATGACAAAAATCCCCTGCAGACTAAATGAACCTCGTTTGGTGACTCAACATTAAATTCCTCCATCAGACATTCGGGGCGCAACCAAGCAACCATCTTCCGTTGGAGGCTGTGCGGGTGGCATCCTCATCTTAGGTTCACTCGTAATTGAAATGGGTGATAAACGTGAGTAATGTTCTTAGCGATAGGACTAATATCTATCTGCCAATAGCCGTATGCCGCGGGGCAGCTATCAATACGTATATGGGTTAAAGCAAGAGTTGGGGAAATGCTATGTAGTCATACCTGAAGCCTTGGACCTTAAACACCGGACGAAACCTCAATCAATTCCCAAGTATGTGTCTCAGTCTATTCCCTTGTGTTCTCGTGATGGTCTCAGTCTCAGCCTCCCACTCAGCGTTACATCCACTTCAGCATGAGCCTGGCCACGGTTGGTCCGACTAATTGTTGTTCTGAAACATACTGCAAGTTTAGCCCTTACAATGGAAGAGTGTTCCTATTGAAAACTGATACCATCATAATGATAGAAATGCTTGCATTTCATCGTATTCTCCTTCTAAAGAAGAAAACTGTGCCACCGCGGTATTTTAAAACGTAGCCGATTTGCCCTGGCGGCGGACGCTAAAACTTTTTGGGACCCGCGGGGCGGTGCGTGGGCGATTCTACTTGTGGCTTTTGTTCAGGAAAGTAGTATCCGCGTTCCCAAACCTCGAATTTTTACTAACAAGCATTTTCATAGACTCATTGATAGGTATTCTCTATTTGTACCGGGATATTGAAGGCCAAGCAAGCATTGATTGATTCTACTCTGACTACTCAAGAGAACAAGGTAAGCCCTGATGGCCCTAAGGCGCATCAGGTCTTTGGGTCCTGTGTCGATGGAGCTGCTTTTCGTAGAGTTAATCTGGTAGCCTGGGAGTGCACCATCCTTTATGGAAGTGCGCACTCCACTTGGTCGGTTCCAATAACTCTAGTTTGAATCAGTTTGACTGTGTACATAGCTTCGACTTCGTTCCTTGAATATGGATGAGACCTCTCTGTTAAGGCTGTACTACTAGGATTGATCCGTGCGTCTCATCTTTCGTTACTATGCGAAAAAAGGCATGAATACGATACGTCACCGGAAGACAAGTTATACATAGCTTTGCGGCGAGTCTACGAAATAGCCGATTTTGATGGTTTCCGGGATGCGGCATAAACGCAGTGAGACTGTAACGAAGTAGAGGTCCGAGAACATTGAAACGGCCGATTTACACCGTCGCCCCATATCCTTTTGTGCAACACTCTGCACCCTGATGCAAGTCGTCTGGGTCATGTTGCCATTGCCACAGTAATGGAGAGAAACTTTCATAGTGTATGGAGTTCAAACTACTGCTAAGATGATATTAGCTTTCCTGGCTCTCAATCAACAAGGAGCTCACCTCTTAGAATGTCAGGTAGTACTAGCATCATTATTTGGGGATGCGTAATCCAAATGTCACACCATTAAATGTCCATATCGACCGCAAATTAGTCAAAACCGCGCTTCCATATTTTCAATGTAACCCCTATTTAGTTGATTTATCACCCAATATGTATACCTCCCACTGCATCTTCACATGTTACTCGGCAGTGAGGTGGATACATCAGGGATGAAGAATAGTACCCATAAAACAACCAAACGCACCCGCATAGCGCTGCATTCTGCTACCTCCTTTTGTATTTAAGGGTGCAGGTTAGTAGCTGCGATGCACAAGTAGTGACAACCTACCAACCTCGCCGAGAATATTCACCACGAATATTAAAAATCATGCAATTTCATCGTTCATCCGCCATCGCGTTCGCAATACTATGCGCCGTCACGTCTGCCGTAGTAGAAGCGTGTCAGACTAGGAGAGACACACGTCATGGCGTTATATTTGCTGCACGGGAGATGGATTTGGACGATGACCTGGGAGTTCAAGTTTGTGAGTAATTGACCACTACGCCAAAGCCTTCAACTGAGCCCACCAAAGATCCCGGGAAGGTGTGAATTGAACAATAGATCTGTGAGCCAGATGTCTCATGTGTTGGTCAAGGGAGTCACTCATAAGGCTTTCTTGTCTTGCAAGCACCAATATATTACTGGGTTATTAGGACTGAAGATGTTGTCCGTCTGCAATCGAAAATGAGCGGCGTTTGACCTGTATTCGAGATATTTGGACATACTAGTGCCGCGCCATCCCGCCTTTTGCTACCATATCAGGACTCAAGTTCCCGACTCGAAGTTCCCACTTCGTCAGGTCTTCCATTCTGGATAAAATATATCTTGCCTATCCAATGATATAGTTTCCAGTATCTCGTGGAACCCGGAGAGTCTTATTCGGCAATAGTCTAATCTGAGTCGGCGAGACGGGGGTACTAGATTGCAGTTAGGCTCCATGTGTCTAACAGGGCACTCCCTGGTGGTTTTAGAGCGTATAAGGCCGTGTCGATGAAGGTGCTTTCGTAGGGTTGATCTAGGTGTAGAACCGAGCAATACAGACGAGAATATGAAAGTCTGAGAGTGGCGCATCACCAAGTTTTACGGAAATGCGTACTTTGGGTTGAATTGCCTCGTTCCTTGAACAACTGAGACCTCTCCGTTAATGCCAAGTATCTATCTGTATAGTTATCCCTCGTCGCTGTAAGAGACATGTCGTGACTACGATATGCCACCGGGAGCTATCCACAGCTTTGTCGCAAGCAGCGAGTCTGCGTAGCCGATTTTGATAATTTCCGGTATGCGGCGCGGATGCACTGAAATTAGAGGTCTAAAACAATTAAGTTTATTACGGTGGATTGAATTTGCACTGCCTCACACTTTTTGTCCACCCCTGAGTACTGCGCTGATGCAAGTCGTCTGGGGTGATTTTACCATTACCACAATAATGGAGAGAGATGTGACAGTGTGTTGAAAGTTTGACGAGGAGACACTTGGGATGATAAAGTTTAACGTCTGGCTAAGGCCCCGGGCCCCTACTAGCAGTGTTATGTTAGACAGCGTACTGATACTATTACGGTGTGGATGGGTAACCCAAGGTCGCACCTTTTAATTGACCATGTTGACAGCAAATAATCCAAAATCGCGCTTCCATATCTTCCATTTAACCCCTGTTTAGTCGGTGTTTTACCCAATACTTGCATTCCCCACTGCATTTTCACATGCTACTCTGCAGCGAGGCCAATAAATCGCGGATAAAAACTTCGAAGAAGAATAACACCAACGTAAGAATGAAACAACTCAACGCAATCACACTACTGCGTTGGTGGCGTACTGCGCCCTCTTGTATTTAAGGGCGCAGGTTAGCTGCGACATACAAAACGACCACCATCCTCGCCGAGAATATTTATTATTCACCACGAATATTAATCATGCAATTTCGTCGTTTCGCCACCTTCGCCTTCGCAATACTATGCGTCACGTCTGCCGTAGAAGCGTGTCAGAAGAGACACTCACCTCGGGGTGCTATAGCACGGGAAATCGATTTGTACGAGGACGCGGCCGATAGTGAGTAGTAGTTGACCACCCTCTGCGCCAAAGTCTTCAACTGAGCCCTCCAAAGTGCCCGCAAAGGTGTAATTTAAACGATAACACTGTGAGCCAGTTGTTTCATGGGCCCGTCGAGGAAACCACTCACAGATGTTCCTTGTCTTTCAAGCATCAATCTATCTATTACTGGGCTGTTGGGTTAGTGGGACTAGAAGATGGGGTCCCTTTGCAATCGGAAATTAGCGGCATTAGACCTGTATCCTAGATAGTTTGGCCATGATACTCGTTGATATTCGAGGTGGAACTATTAAAAAAGCTACGTGACGGAGATTTTGCCGCTGTGTGCAGCGCGCTATCCCGCCCCTTACCATATCAGTACCGAGTGCGGGCCGTGGAGCGCCGATTGCGACTCGGTCTACTTTTTTATGTCTTGGTTGAAACAAATCTTGCCCGTCTTCTCGCACTTGTTGCAGTCTTTACAGTCTCATGGAATACTGGACTAATATCGAAATAAGATGTCTTGTTATGTGCGCGCGGATACAACAACATACGAACGGTTCATCAGTTCCATTTACAATTTGCCCCAACGTTCCCTTATTACGACCTACGACCTACTACGACTCCAATCCATGTACGCTTCATTATTACGCTCCGCCTCATGATACACAGCCTCCCAGTTGCGACAAACTGCGTCGTACCCTTCACCGCTGACTTGCGAATAGATATCGACTACCGGTTCAAGTAGCAAACTCGGGCGACATAGGATCGTACTTCGCAGATAGTTCATGCAGTGGTGGACGTGGCCTGGCGCTGGCTCGGATGGCACCTTGGAATACCCTTGTCGGATAACGTCAAGGCACTCGAGCTGGTGGAAGAGGGTGACTGTATAGGGCTGTGGGTCGCTGTCTTCCGAATCGTCCGGGCGAATGTGGACGAGATGCCCACCGGAGGGAAGTGAACGTGCAAACTCTTCGATTCCTTCTCGCGTGTCCAATTGATAACGGACGGTGTCTGTGACTTTCATGGCGACTAGCTCGTCGAAGAGCACGGCAAATGAAGGGTCTGCAATGGAAGTATGCACTTTTTCGTATGATCCTTCACTTAAAACCACAATTGACACCCACTAGTTGTTTTACGGGGTCCAGCGAGACGGCTCTTGACGAGGGTCGTGCCCAGGACATAGAGGCCCAGAGAAACTGCGGCAACAGTGATAATCAAGAAGAATATCGATGTGCGACGATTCAGCTTGCTAGCGGCATAGTACTGCTTGGACATGGATATCACGACTGGCCACAGTCAGAGCGAGGGACAAGCTTATTGTTCCAATACTGAGAGAACGAAAACGGAGAAATGGGTATTTTGGGTATGTGTGCGATCTTTTCGAGAGTACATCTACTGATGTATATGATGATATCAGTCTAGATTTCTTGGGACGTTGCGGATACATTTTGAACATTCTGCTGGACCACACGTCCGACATGTCACCATTGACTGATCAACACATCACTGAGATAATCATTCGGAAGTATATGCCGACAGCAGCTACAAGGTTTGTGTGTACCTGTCGAGCGTTGAATGTCTCCTCTTGAAGTATCAGATGCAGCGGTACAAATAGACAGCGGATTTCCGAGAATCAAGGATACTCAGTCATCGATCTTGTCAGCGTGGAAAAGGAGACTCTGTATTGGATTGAAGGTATACATGCTCATGCCTATATAGATTAGTCGGATCATCTTTGTGGCAAATGTGCATGTGCAAGATGGCAATGCCGCTGATGAACCAAAGCTAACGGTGCAGACGACTGAACGCTAAATACAGGCAGCTCTATCCGGATACTAGACGTACATGACTTGACGCGTATCTCAACGACTCCCCACATGTCGCATAGCAAGCGCATAGCATTGTTTGCATTTATTGCCCTCAATGTTGCGCTCGCTGTGTGGAAACTACAGTCGATATCGAATTTGCGGCGGTCAGCTGGTAAGTCTTGAAGAGGACTCCACGGAACTTATATCTGACGATTTAGTCCCAGAGATTGACTTTACCTACGGGGGCGGAGATTACCCGGTATTTCTAGCTCTACCTCCTATGGAACCTGTCGCCATGTCTCTACAAGAGACCTCTCATTACTCGCTGGACCTCAACGACACAATCTCGGACGACGAATGGCGTACAATATTAAACCTCACCGATGGATCCGGGAGAGTGCATTTAGGCCCAGAACGTCGCACTTTCATCGTCAGTTATTTCCATCAGCTACACTGTCTGCGTATCCTCCAGATGGCAATCGCTCCCAACCCCCATGCTCCGTACCACGATGTTGTAGAGACGTCCGTGCACGTTCAACATTGTCTTAATTACCTCCGCCAGATGCTCCTTTGCACGGCTGCAGACTCGCTGGAGAAGGGAGACTATAAGGCGAAAGGATTTGAGCCAGGGACCTTGGGAGATGACCTCGTCTGCATGGACTGGGAGGCCTTGTTGGGCATCATGCAAAGCAATTATGGCGAGTTTGTGCAGTGGAAATACAAGTGGAATTGATACCGTTCTTTTTGCTCGGTATCTTTTCCGTGTGTGCGCATTACGTTAATTCAATCTCAATATAAATCATGCAAAAGAGACCTTTTGAAACGCATACAAGTACTGGCAGAAATTGAGTGTTCGAGTTTCGCCATCAATATCGGTAAGCGCCGATACTAAGGATTGAATTTCAAATTTTTTCCATCTCAACGGTATCTGTCTCTCGAAGGTCGAAGAAACTCATTTTGCGACAAAGCCACTCTATCGTGCAAGATGGGAGTTTGGAAAGCGAGGGAAAGTATGATATGACAGTCACAATTCGTTCGAACCAGAAACCATTTCCAAGATGACAAGGTGATACAATGATGAATATGTCGTTCGAGCTTGCCAGCCGCGGCGCAAGCTACACGTATTCGTAAGTGCTCTGTTCTTTATCTGAACTTCAGATATATAGGATTAATAATAGCGTTGTCTCTGTGGTTCAGATCTTCTCGGCTGTGTATGCTTAGCTATGACTACAGGAGCTAATATCAGCCTGGCCCACTTACCAGGAACAATTGCATCTTCGGATATCTCGATTTCCCGGGGCCTTCTGAAAGTGCCACTTGGCGGCTCCGCCAACCTGCACGACTGGGCAACTAGTCCGATTGAGAGGGTTGCAACTACGGCGGCGACGATTTGATAAAATTGCATTTTGGACTGGTTCGAGGGTGGTGGGCAAGAAGGTTCGCAGTCGTTTATTTCCTCAGGTTGTAAGCTAACTCTTAAGTCTTATAGTGAAAACTTTGATGGAATACACATCGCTGAAAAAGAAATACGATCATTATTCTACATTAATCGCATCTGTGGGGCCGTGCGTCCGCTGCTGCAAGTGACAGATTCGGGATTGCAAAAAAGCTGGGAACGTGACGGGCCGAGGAGTTTGACGCACTTCAAACTGAGAGAGCAAGTGCAAAATGGAGCTTATCTCTTTGCGTTGAGCGTTCCACAACGCTCATCTCCGTCCGATACTACAGGATGAACTCAACGGAGTCATACAGTTCGTTCTGTTCTGATACCATTGCATCTATTATGCTTCGTATCAACTTATCTTTCTGTTCGGTCCATGTTCTCGGAGTATTCAAAGGGGGCGCCGGGATACTGACCGATCCAATCTGGAAAACAACATTCCTAATATGCCAGAGCTTCAAAGCGCCAGTTTTAAGCGACCAGGACGGTGGGCCGGGGTGCGTCGTCAATAATCCATCTATCATTGAAGAAGACCGCAGTGGGACGGCCTTTCGGTAGTTGAGCGTTGTTGTCATAGGTCGGATCTAGTGTGCGAGGCTGATCGTATATAGGCCCATGGGTCAATATACCTGTAGTCCGAACGATCTCAGATGACACGTCCTCGGAATAGAAAGAAGTGAGTGATCTCTTCTGTGCAGAATTTGTAAACGACATTGAAAACAATAGATGATTCGAAAAGGAATCCCATTACTTTGATCGTACCCGTTCTAGACTACCAAATTCACTTTACGATGAAGCCAATCGATTCGACCTCTATCGTGCAAAATGGTAATTTGGAAAGCGCGGAAAAGTATGGTATCACATTCACAACTCGTTCGCACTGTAGGCATTCCCCAAGGTGATTCATAAACGTGTCGTTCGAACTTGCCAGCCGTCGCGCAAGCTACACGTATTTGTAAGTGCTCTGTAATTTATCTGAACTCCAAATATGTCGGCTTACTAATAGCGTCGCCTCTGTGATTCAGATCTTCACGGCTGTATATGCTTAGTTATGAGTAAGGAAGCTAATATCAACCAGGCTCACTTACCAGGAACAACATCCTCTTCAGATAGTTCAATTTCCCGCTTTCTGTCATTTGTCGGGTCCCCCACCCTGCACGACTGGGCAACCAGACCCATTGAGAGAACTGCAACTACGGCGGCGACGATTCGATAAAATTGCATCTTGGACTGGTTCGAGGGTGGTTGGCAAGAAAGTTCGCAGTCGTTTGTTTCTTCAAGCTTGAAGCTAACTCTACCTCTTATAGTGGAAGAGCTATGTAAGTTTTGATGGAATACAATTGCTGGAAAGAAATCCGATCAATATTCTATTACAATCGCATCTGTAGGACTGTGCGACAACGTCTCGCTCATGTCAGCGGATTTGAAGCTTCCGCTACTGCAAGTGGCAGATTCAGGATTACAAGGATGTCGTGAAAGTGAGAGGCTCAGACGGATGGGGCACTTCAAATTGAGAAGGAAAGTGCAAATGGAGCCTATCTTTTTGCGTTGGACATTTTACAGCACTGATTTCCGTTCGATACTAGTACAGGATGAACTATCGACGATAGCGGAACCATAGTTCGTTCTTTTCTGATACTATCGCATCCATTGATACCCATAGATCGATTCATCTGTCTGTTGGCCCATATTCTTGGGATTCTTGAAGGGGACAGGGATACTGGCCGATCCAATCCCAACATCTCTAAAACGCCAGACCTACAAAGCGCTAGTTTCAAGCGATGAGCTGAAAGTGGGCTGGGTGCGCAGTGAATGATCCATCTATCATTGAAGAAGGCCTCAGTGAGACATTTCCATGATGACCTCTTGAAGTATCGTTAGAGGTTGGATCTAGCGCCCATTCTAGACAATGTATCCAGAGACGTTCTTATTAATTTATGACAGAAGCTACTGCAAAACGCAACACAACGGCGATGAAAGGTACGCATATTTACTAGCACTGCCTTGAAGATTTGTATGTTGATGAGGGCATATTTAATGACCATGCCTTCATTGTCTATCCCCGACGTAGATCGTTCCCAAGCTCCATAATCCCTTCTTTGGTCTTCTTTGACCTTCTTTTGCATCATATGCGATCTGTGGTGTAGTCCATTTATGACTGAGAAGCTCATACCGACAGAGTACCCCATTTCCCAGAAGATAGAGCCAGACCGGACTGTCGGATCCCCTAACCTGCACGACTGAGCAACCAGACCCATTGAGAGGATTCCAACTACGGCGACTCCGATCCGATAAGTTGGCATCTTGGACTGGTTCGAGACCGGTTCGAGGGTGGTCAGCAACCTGAAGAAGGTTCGCAGTCGTTTGTTTCTTCAGATTTGAAGCTAACTCTAAGTCTTATAGTGAAAGTGACGGATTTGCAATTGCGAGGATCCCAGAAACGTGACATGCTGAGGCGGATGATAATACCCTTTGAGCTGAGAAGGCAAGCGCAAATGTGACTTATCTCTTCGCGTCGTACATTTACAGCACTGATTTGCATCCGATACAGATAAACTCTCGATGATAACGGAACTATACAGTTCGTTCTGATATTACTGTATCCATTAATAATTCAGATGTTATCTTGTCTAGTAACTGTTCAACCCATGTTTTTGAAAGATTTCGAGGTGTGGGACTAGGCTACTAGCCGATTCAATTTGGAATACATCTCCAACGTTCCAGAGCTTCAAGCTTCAAGCCCCGCGTTTGGGCGACAAGGACGGTGCGTCGTATATAGTTTATCTATCAACGAAGATCTTCCTTTGATAGTCCCTTAGGTATTGTTGTCGGAGGTTAGTTCTACTGATTGTAGCATACAGCTCCATGGATCAATATACTTATAATTCGGATAAAATCAGATATATGTCCTCGGCGAAGAAGTGAGCGATCTCTTCTCTCTTCAGATTCTGTATGCGAGATTGAAAACTCACAGACCGAAGCTGCGGATAGCAACATGATATATACTACACTGAGCCATACATTATAAAACTCTACGTTAATATCCACATCAGGTTATCAATGGCACCCAAAGTATAGCGAAAGCCGAACCCCGCCAGCGGAAAAGGAAGACTATGAAAGCGAATAGTATAACGTGCTTAAGTACTCATCTTGTTCCTCTTCCTCGGCGGACTTCCCGGTCGTTCATCCCTTTCCCGCTTCACACTCCGCAATTTCCTCTGCTCCATAGTGGGGGAATTCTGTTTAGCGCTGGAGCTAAAGCTAGGGGGCACTTTCGTGAATTGATTCGGGGCGAACGGCGTCGTGTTGGGCGACACGATGTGCAGCGCCTGGCGAGCACTGACAGCGCGAGAAAGAGTGCGTGTGAATGCACGAGGCGTCGCAGGTGCGGGAACTGTGTCGGCAGTAAGAACATCAAGATCAAGGGCGTCCAACTCTTCAACATCTTGTTGCTCTTCATCCGCTTCTTTGCTAGAGCTCTCAAGATCGGCGAGTACTCGATGGAATCCCATTTGTATGACGCCGTGGAACCTAGTTCCGAATGCTATTAAGTGACAATAGATAGATTGAAATATCACATATAAAGACACACCGTGCATCGCGGGTGTATACACGAAGCAGGATCTCCCCAAACGATGCAGGCATGATGTTCGAGATATCTCCAGCATTTGCGGGACGGCTGACTAAACGGAACTTCAACATCGACAGAAGCCATAAAAAAGACGGACTCACCACTGTTGTATTTTGAATAGAATTGAACGTAATTGAGAGGGTTCTTTTCTTTCATGCCATAATGCATCTCTGCCATATCTATAATAACATGCTTTGGATCCAGCGCTTCGACGGTTTGCGGATCGGCTGGCCCTACATCTTGCGCGTCGACCTGCTCGGGGTCAAACCCGTCGATTACTTGAGGGTCACATGTTGCGAAAGGTGCTTTCTTGGCAGCCTCCACAATGGCTTCGGCCGTGATATGTTGGCGACAAATGTCCTTCAATTTCCACGGGAAGACCTTGTAGTCGACACACTTGTAGAGGTCTCGTATATTGATGCGTCGGAAGAGGGTACGAGCTTCTGCCAGTTCCTAAGTGTGTATTCTCAGCAACGCCGTTATAACAAAGAATCTGAGCACGCACTGGTTCAGTAGTCATTTCAATACGTGTCTTGATATCGTCCGTAAGAAATACGAATTTCTTTGGGTCATCGATGTGTTCAGCAATCCTCATATGGGGCTCCGCAGACAAGAGAGCATCGATGATCATGTACTCGATTGCTTTTGCTGTTTGTCACCCAGTCCTATCAATATACGCAGAGCATAGATTGAATCAGAGTTTCTTACCAGTCTTATGGTTGTATATGCGTTTGTGTAGACTGAAACGAGACCAGCAGAGTTCATAAACTGTGTTGGCATCCTTGATGTCGTAACAAATCTGCCCATTGATGACGCGAGCCGAGCGGATGAGCCTTACATCAACTTTGCATTAGACAGACGATAGCTCGAAGGGACTATAACTCACTTGCCAAGCGAAACGTTCTCGCCTTGCCCAATAGCATATTGATCCCGCGCGATGTAATCAAATCTAAAGCCTAAGGTAAGTTGCGAAGGTATGACAAAATATACTACAGACTCACTTATCGACATCCAAACCATTCCGCTTGTTGGCAACAATTTCAAAGAGGAAAGATTTGACGTTCATGCCTCTAAAACAAGACGTATTAGGGACCCGATGGAACGAAACCAATATGAATACTTGCTCGCAACGGCTTGAATCGCCAGATATGAGTGCCTTAATGATGATAGCCTCACGCTCACTGACCGTGACATGGTCTTCCTTGATGAGGTCGTCAAACATCATTTCTGAGGCATCTTCATGCCTCCATTTCTTATGTGGGCTGGAGATGCGATGTATACAGTCAGTATACTGAGCGTAAATCAAAGGAAGTGGTACGCACAGTGCTTTAGGGATGAACAAAGAGTCCCACACATGAGACCATGGGCCGTGCCCGAGGTCATGACATAGCCCGGCAATGGTGACACATTCGACATCTTCGTCTGTAATGTCCAATTCAGGCTGTTGCTTCTGCAAGAACTTGATTTGCATCTGCGCAAGATGGGCAACACCTTAAAAGAGGTCAGCGCCTTAAGATATCTAAAGCTTTATGAAGCACTCACCAAGGCAGTGTTCGAAGCGATTGTGCGAGGCTGCAGGCCATACATAATATGATGTGCCTAGCTGTTTGACATGTCGTAGTCTTTGGAATTGTGGTCTACGTATCCGCAATGAGTCTGTGATAGTAAAGACCAAAAAACAAAGGTGACACACGTATCTATGATCTTGCATATCTTTCCGCTCAATGTAACTGGCATCGATTGTGTTAGTTTTAGATGAATTCGCAGCATAAAAATTACACGCACTCCATTGATGCACCGAGTCTTTAAAGTTACGTTCTCTCATTTGAGGCGGCACCTCGCCAAGCCCTGCAAGTTTAGTAGTTGTTGAGTTATAACTGACTTTAATGACTGCAAGGTGGAGCTCACTGGTCCTGACAGGTGTGGGTTGAAGGTCAGATATAAGAGAGTTCATGGCAGCGATATTGTCTGCCCGTATTATATATGCACTGTCTGTAAGGTGAGGAGGAGGCGTGGTCGAAGAGAAAAGACAAAGGGCTCCTCCTCCGAGTCCGAGTCACCGGCGCTTGCCTGTGACGAACATTTCAAGTGCGCGTTTAAGCGCCCATAAAGCGCTTTCAATTCACCGCGGACGCGTCTTCGACTCCCGTACAGGCCAGAACATATAATAAGCAACGGTGATTGTTCATTGTTCATTACATTAAATTACAAAAAAACATCTGATAGAAACTATCCCTGGCCAAGAGCACCGAGTGAGGACTGATCATCGCTCAAACCACCATTCATAGAATCCACCAAACTTAGATTAATTGCTTCCATCGTCGAATCCATGCCATAGTCCATCTGCTGATCTTCCACTTCCACTTCCTGCAGTTTGAACCCTTGCCGCTGCACATCTCTTCGATAGTCCGTCTTCTTCACAAACTCCCCCCATAGGGCACCCTCGTCTGTGCCCATCCTCTCAAACTGCTCTCTCAATCCCTTGTTAGAACGCTTCCACACCCCGCGATGGCGGCAAACTGTCGACTTGACGTATCTGCATCCGAACACACGCTCAAACGCTGCCTTCTGCGTAAGAGCTGGTGACTGATTAATGAGCTCGTCCATCTTCTGAAATCCTGCCGAGATTTCACAGACAGCGTAATCGTTCGGCCAACGTTTGAGCGGCGGATGTGGGTGTAGGGGTATCTTTTCGGCGGAGCCGTTTGGTGGAGTGGTAGAATTAGGTTGAGGGTACTGGGTTTCATACGAGGAGCCAGGATGGATTACTGGAGAGCTTGTTGGGTGCGAAGGAGGGCTTGTACCCGAGATACCGTTCATCCTTGGCGTGGACAAACTCTGCGGATAAACACTTGGATTTGACGTGGCTCCCGAGTGAGAAGTCCTGTAGTGTTTGCTTGGGGGCTCAGCAGAGCTCGTATCTGGCGCAGGCCGTTTCACTGACGTCTTCAGTGGTCCTATGGCACTGGGGTTTTGCAACCTGATCTCATGATCCAAACCAGGACAATCATGGTCACCCAGTCCTTCCAATAGACTCTTCCGAGTGCGGTAAAGTAACCGTTGATGGTGATCCACTACTCGTACAGTGGTTATGGTCTGCTGCTCCCACGTACAGGCCATGGAATTGTACGCGTCCACATATCCCGTAGGTGACAGACCGAGATCTGTAATAAGCTGTGTGAAATGTGACAATTGAAATAGTGGGAATGTCGTAATTTCTTGATGTAATCGTATGGGATCACTGTTAGCCTGTCATGGCGTAAGGAGTGAGTAACAAGTTATCAAAGAGAATGAAGCTGATGACCCATATCTAACAAAAGATAGTTAAGCTATCATCCCGAGACCAACGACTACGTTAGATGGGATGCACATTGGTGCACGCCCCCTCCACGCGTTCGTCCCGCAATTCATAGCGCTGGGGAAAGCCGCGCGAAAGCAAAGCGTAGACGACTCACCTTGTACCAGAATACTAGTGTCACGGACCTCTTTAGTGATTCCTCCATCCTTTGAGTATCAGCCTGTGTAGGTTGTTCCTGGGCATAGTATGGTCTGCCGCCATTGGTCTGCACTGATATGGGCGCCTGGCGTTGATGTTGGACCTGCTGCTGAGGCTGCTGCTGTTGCTGTTGCTGTTGAAAGTGATGCTGTACCGAGGATGCTAGGGGTATATTGAATGTTCCAGCCCGTGAGACCATTGTCGCTCGCTGGTCCATGGAGCTCAAATAGTTTTGCCTTTCCAGGTCTGCGTCTTCAGGCGATCCCGGCTAATGAACAATGTATGCATAGTAGCGAATGAGGATCCAGAAGGTAGATCGTGAGTGTGAGATGGTGGATGGCAGTTAAAAGAAGTGAAATACTCACTGATGGCGGCGATGGACCTACGGTCGTCGGTCTACGGGGTGCTGTGGACGTTGATGAGCGTACCGGGAGACGATGCCGGAGACAACCGACACTGACCCTGGGATCCCACGTGGTTTTCTTGGCGCTAGCCTCCGAGAACTTCGGATATCGGAACCTTTCGCGCCGGATACATCATTCAAGTTTCAACTTGGAACATGTTCAAGTAGCTCGCTGCTCGCCAACTGGAGCATCTTATTCATTTACTCCTGGGACAAAAAATCGAGTCTGAATAACGGAACCTTTCGCGCCGGATACATAATCCAAGTTTCAACATGTCCGCTCCGTCATCCGAGTAGCTCGCAGCTCGCCAAGCAGGAATGCGACAAAGAAGCTTGCATGTTCAAGCTCAGCAACTAGTCACCACAGACGGGTTGCATTTCTCCTGCAGAGACACACTGCGACGATGCGTGGGGAACTTGTGAACTATGTGCGTCGCTTCACATATTTGCAAACTTCTCCTGCTTCAGTATGCTCAAGTTTCCCCTAGGAAGAAATGCAGAGCCGCCTACGGTGTATCACGGAGTCAGACGCGATACATCTGACCGGAAAGGTGCCTTACGATCCGATGCCAGTTTGCGCTTTCTCAAGGCCCTATACAGCGGGAGAATTCTGCGAGAGATTCGAATTTTCCAGGTTTTTATTGGATGGCTACAGGGATCGCATCCTTCTTCAAATAACTTGGGAAATTACGGCCTATTTTAGCATCTGAAGCCGCATCTACGATGTGCTCCTGGATTGAAATATGGACGAGATCTAACGGCCGTAGTAAGTTTCGGTCTGAATAGCTCCATCGCTCGTATCAAGCGTCAGTTCTTCCTATTAGCGATCTCTTCAAGTCGGACGACGCAGGGCAATTCTTTATACTAGTGTATGTAGCTCCCGTCATTTTTATTGATTCGTTACCAATATTACTTGGCTGAATAGTTTGGATTGGTCAAGGGTGCCTGTGTGCGGATTGATACGAGACACCAATCGAGTCGATGAATATGCTTTGTCAGTTCCCTACCTCCTTTTTTCCCGCGGAATTTGACTAGCGCAGGTCAGGGTAAGCACCAGATACAGTAAGGTAAAGTCTCTAAGTCTATCACCACCATATTCATAGACGCACACACTTACCACACCTCAGGTCACATTGCACAAAGTTAGCTAAGGTTCGTTGACTGAAACTTGATGCCTTTCTAAAAATATTTGTTTCTCAGATCTATGCTTTCTTTCGACTTGGCATGCACATTAATGCACCGTTCCTACGAGGAGGTCACATCCGGTTCCATGCTTATGAAACACGTCTATGGCGCCCTGCATCCTCTGGAGCGCGGAGGAACCGGTATAGGAAATGAATGTGTCTCTCAATATAAAGTCTCATCCAGCTGGGTTAGTGGCAGTCACCAACAGCCAGCCACCCCTCCTTTACCACCGAGCAGCACTCACGATGGTCGTTGAAATCCCACCCAGCAAGAATTTGGAATACATCTCGATCCCTAACCTCACAACCGAGATCCCATATCCCTTGCGATGCAATCCTCATACGAAGACAGTCTCCAACGCGTCCAACGAATGGTTCCTCGGCATAGCCAATCTCTCCTCCTCTCAAGAAAGTCAGTTCCATGGTTTGAACGCAGGGCGACTGTGTGGGACATGCTACGTTGATTGCAGCTCCGAGCAACTCAGAGTTGTCGCGGATTTTCTGAGCTTCTTCTTTTGTTTGGATGACTGGACCGACGAGTTCGATACTGCCGGAACTAAGGGGCTGGCTGACTGCGTCATGAACGCGCTTTATCACCCTTATACCCACTCCGCTGATACTGTCGTCTTCCGGGTCACGAAGGAGTACGTTCCAGCCTTTCTTTCAGCCTATTAACGGGCATATTCACCGGAAATATGGTTTAGCTTTTGGACTAGGATGCTACAAACAATAGGGCCGCGTTGTGCTCATCGCTTTGTTGTACGTTTATCTCCCTCAATTCACTGGCTTGTGGCATGACAGTTGTTGATTCAAGGAAAACATGGACATATACTTCCAGTCCGTGATGCAGCAAGCCTACGACAGAACGACCGAAGGAATCCCTAATCTAAAGACGTACATACCTCTACGAAGGGACACCAGGTTAGGGCTCTCCCCATTCGTATGCTGTTGCCCGCGCCTCAATCTCATTTTTTTCCCAGTGGCGCTAAAGCATGCTTTGCCCTCGAAGAATATGCACTTCAGATCGACCTGCCGGACGAAGTTGTTAACCATCGCGTCATTCGTGACCTCGAGGACGCTGCCAATGATGCTATATCTTGGTACAACGTACGTACATCTCAGTAAGGTTGGCTATAATGTCATCGCAGCTAATTTTTCAATGCAGGATATACTTTCTTACAACGTCGAGCAAGCAAGAGGCGATGTATGGGCACCCTATCTTTTCCGTAGTGCTTATACTTAAATTTTTTATCAGACACATAATCTCGTGGTCATTCTCATGAATGATCTGGGTCTAGATCGCCAAGCAGCCATCGATCATGCTACCGAATTGGCGAAGCATACCAGCGTGCGGTTCGAAACCTGCCGATCGCAGCTGCCTTCTTGGGGACAGGATGTGGATGGCATGGTAGCAAAGTACGTTCAAGCTCTGCAAGACTGGATGGTTGGGAGCTGTCACTGGAGCTTTGACACCGAGCGGTATTTTGGCAAGGACGGCGCAGGTGTAAAGAAATCACTTCGCGTCCCTTTGTTGCCTAAACGGGCTGTCCAGTAGAAATCCGAGTCTATCTTAAACATAGACGGGAAGCGGATTTGCAGTCAATATTTGCTGCTGTATTGTATGAGATTGAATGCACGCAGTATAGATTCAGGTGCTATAGATGATAAGTACGGTAGCACTGCCAGCCTGTGGACGGATTTGATACGTGGCTCAGATTGTTGCTTGCAGAGCATGGCAATACCGTCACGAAATTGTCATGATTCTCACGATGGAGCATTCTATAGCACCTGAATCTATACTGCGTGCGTTCAATCCCATACAATACAGCAGCAAATATTGGCTGCAAATGGTGATAATGCATGACCGCCGTTGACTGGTTATCCGCTATTGTTAGTTAGAATTAAGGCTCCAACCCTTTATATTATTTACTCTTGATAAAGAGTTACAACTCTTTACGTTTCTCTTTATTTACGAAGACCGTGTAAATTGGTGTAAACTGTTTATAAAGAGTAAACACAGAGTATTTATTTGGGCCATAATGCAGGCCCTGCATATCAGGATATGCATCATTATGAAATTACATGACTTATCTTTGCCTCAATACAGCAATTTTGTGTGCGACTTAAGGATTGTTATTGTGAGCCTTAAAAGAGTCTTGATCAGTTGAAAAGCTACTGACGAAAGCGGGATTCGAACCCGCGCTCACAGAAGGTCTGTCCGTCCAGAAGGCCTCCTGGTGAACGTTTCACTCGTGTCTTTATGTTCACCCAGGATACTTCGGGAATCCAGTGCAAATAACATTAGCCATACAACGAGGGAAAATAACTCTGTATCACCTTCACTTTTTAGACACAAATAACATAAGTTAGTTGTAAACTCACCCTTTACTCTTTATAAACTGTTTATAAACTATTTATAACTATTTTTATTTATTTACAGCGTGTAAAGTAAAGGGTTGGAGCCTTAGTCAGGATTTCGAAAACGTCCTGCCATTCGAAATATGCCAACTTTTCGTCGACCGGCCCGCGTACTCCCGCTTATCTTGTTCTTGGGGTTAGGGTTAGCGAACAGTTCTATGCATGCTGAACGCTGCGCCGAAGACAAGAAAAATGTGAGCCGTGCTAAAGCAGAAGCAAGGTTTCTGCCGGCGGGCTGCCGGCACTTCCCTAGTGAACAAGAGTACCAAAAATATTCCCTGCATTAAGAGGGAATCGAACCCCCGGCGGGTCGATGGCAACGACCCAGGTTACCACTACCCCATTAATGCGACATCTCGTTAACAAATGTGAGTTATAGATGATCAGATTACGATAAAGAAGTCCTGGTTTATTCTCAAACCATCATGATGATGTTCATTCTCTTGAACTTCAATTGTGATCATGATACTTTTGTAGGTTGCGGTCTCGTTTTTGAGCTGTAAGGCTAACGTTTTCGAACCTATGCCGTAGGTGACTGACTAAACGGGTCTGTATCTATGTTTTGAGTCTCAATATTCATACTAGTTGTCGCTGGCAGAAGAACCGTGTTAAAACTACCGGTGGGATATCTAAAGTGTAACTTATAAACTCCAAACAGCTTTGAAGGTCACATCTGAGTCGCACGCCACAGGCCTCAGCTGACGCACAAACCGTTCCTCGCCCGAAGGACTCGTCAATGCGCCGACGGGTGAAACTTCGAGCGAATGAATTTCCTACCACCCACTTTATTGCCGCATAGCATTCCGGGAGTGAAACTTGCCAACGTTTTATTCCGATGGCACCGGAAGGGTAAAGACAACCCTATCTCGAAAACAACTCCTACTCCATCGAATTGAGGAAAAGAACAGCACTGGCAACTGCAACAGCAATGTGAGCTGTCTAGTTCTAACTGTAACTCTACTACTTACTGATTATCTATCTTTGAGTCATTTTCAGCACTATCCATAGTATGATACCATGTTCAAAACTATATCTCAGAACACCAAGTTCGGATCATCATTTGCACAGTAAAGTTTGGAGGCTATGTCGCCATTGCGGGGCCCGGGGGTATCTGACTCAGTGCACCACAACCAGTGCTTGGGCTTTTCTATAACGTACCTTCCGTTGGCTTTGGCCTCTGTTTGTGTCAGAATGGCGCGAGGATGAACGGCGAATGAACGTAATCAAGTTATGTTCCGTTTGTTGCGGTTGCTCCGGCGGTGCGTGATAATTCTCTTATGATAACGTGGGCTGGTAAACATACTAATGCTCATCCATGTCCGTCTCAGGAAACTCATAACTTGCAATAATGTTTGATTCTCACACATCGTTCCTGTAAGAAAGTCGCTACGTTTCGTTGTGTCTCATCTGTGTTCTATTAAACCTAAAAGACAGGCTACAACTTCGATGGTGCCAACTGCCGTCCAGCCCGTAACGCTAACATCGCCTTGTGTCGCTGACGCTACCTTTACATTCAGTACCGGCGAGGAAGCCTCAAAAAGAAGACTAAATTTGGAAGCGGCTGTATCACCTGTCCCTACTGTAACCTCACATGGTTCACACACCCATTAGAAGGGGACGGCCTTGGCTCGGTATCTCCCTCCCTTAAGCTATATAAACGATGGCGGAGACGTCTTCAAGTAGCATGACTTTTATCTCCAAGCATCTCAACACGGCTATCTTGAATTTCAAGTGTTTTTGCGGCATGGGTCGTCAACATCCTTCCTACAGCGTCGTGGAATACATCATCCTCCCAAATCTCACGCTCGACGTTCCGTACTCATTGCGGTGCAATCCCTATACCAAAGAGGTCTCTGCAGTCTCGGATGAATGGCTTATCAGCCTCGCCAGCCTTTCTCCCACACAAGAACGCGAATTTCGCGGTCTGCACGCGGGGCTGTTATGTGGATCGTCCTACGTAGACTGTGAAGCCGAACAGCTCAGAGCTGTCACCGACTTCACCAGCTTCTTGTTCTGTTTGGACGACTGGAGCGATGAGTTCGATACCGCTGGTACCAAGGGACTCGCGGAATGTGTTCTAAACACGCTGTATCACCCGGACACATACTTCGCAGATGCCGTTGTCTGGAGGGTCACAAATGAGTACGCACTGTATTGGCTATTAAATGCCCAGCTGATGTCCCCGTGTTTCTCAGCTTCTGGACCCGAATGTTGGAAACCATTGGTCCTCGATGCGCAGATCGTTTCATAGTACGTTTATCGATACTCTCACGTAAACAAAGTTTGATCGGGCCCTTTCTCTCATGCAGGAAAGAATGGATATGTATTTCCAGGCTGTTATGCAGCAAGCTTCGGATAGGGAGCTTGGTACAGTCCCAGACCTCGACACCTACACTCCATTGAGAAGGGATACCAGGTACGCCATCTTGCCTGGCTTGAACGCCTTGCAATGATCTCACAGTTTTTCTCAGTGGTTGCAAGGCGGGGTTCACTCTGATAGAATATTCACTGAATATCGAGCTTCTGGACGACATAGCTGAGCATCCCGTCATCCGCGATCTGGAGGATGCTGCCAATGACGCCATCTCCTGGCAGAATGTTGGTCCAAACTTGTAATCAGTCTACTGTCTCGTTTGGCTGATCTTCGTTCTAGGATATATTATCATACAATGTCGAGCAAGCCAAAGGAGATGTAAGCCGTACTACTATTCAAATTTGATATTTCTACTAAGCAGCTTCACAGACCCACAACCTCGTTGTTGTGCTTATGAACCAGTTGAAATTGAGTCGGCAGGATGCGATCGATCGTGCCACAGACCTTACCAGAGATACCATTGCCCGCTTTGAGACCAGTCGAGTGCAGCTTCCAAGCTGGGGAGCTGGGTTAGATGATTCTGTTAGGAAATATGTTCAAGGCCTTCAGGACTGGGTTGTTAGTAACTGTCACTGGAGTTTCGATACCGAGCGGTACTTCGGGGGAGCAGGGGCAGATGTGAAGGAGACTCTCCGCATCCCTTTACTCCCTAGACGGCCAACGCGCTAGGCATCGGCTAGCCGCACTATTCCACACCGCCCATGTGTTCGCCGGTATACTTCCCGTTTATTTATTTATCTCCCGGTCTAGACTCGCTTTACGTATTCACGATCTTCCAGGCTTGTGGTCATATGCACTGCGATTGTTCCATAGGATGCATATAGCAAACAAGAACACTTCTAACCACGCTGGAATACATGCTGACCTCAGTAGTGTTTACAACCCCGTTATCGCTGTATACCAATCTAAATCTCCCTCATAACTGATTCACAAGAGTCAGACTCCAGCAGCCTGGAATGGGCGAAAATAGCTCACTTTAGACCCAATCCTTAAGCACATTCTATATTCCTGCCTAAGTCTCATCATCCTCCCAGAGGACTTCCTCCAAGGGCTCTCTACTTCCTATCTCAAGCCTCCTTCCCTCACAATAGTCTCTCCACCCGGCATACAAGGCTAAAGCCAGAGCTACCGAGCACGCCATGATAGTCATAACCAGACTACCCGCATAACATTCCCTGCCCAGTAAGCACTGATGGGAAGTATCGGAATCTGGAAAGCCTCCGCGAACTGTTAACTGCGGCGTCGATGTAAAAGTGTTATTGAGGCCTGAGCTTGGCTCCGCGGGAGCATGTGCGTCCAAGTTTCTCCCAAAAGCAATCGAAAAAACGTTGCCACCAATCATTGGCGAGAACGAGACGAAGCCCCAATTTTCGGAGAAATGGGCTAGACGGCTTCAGAGTTAGTATTTAGATTAAATGGAGATTGGGCAACATACGCAATCCAAACCATTCAATGGTGATGGTGGGGAACAGCCCAAACAAGCCTCCATACGCTAGACCCAATACGGCACTACCTTTCCACAATTCGCTCACGTTATCGACGGAGTAGACTATGACCTGTGATATGATGAACCCTAAGGCGACGAGCGAGATGCAGAAGGATCGTGGAAACCGTAGTTTATTCTTTGTAAAGTCCGCAGTCAGTCCTGGAAGTTGGTATATCAGCAAACGAATGTCAAAGAGGCATAGAAATAAAGCACAGGTACCTATCAAAATCCGCCCAAGACAATTCGTAATGCTGATTGTGGAGACTTGCGTTGCTTGCCATTGGGCTGCCTTCCGATCATCGAAGTCCGGGTTACCTTTCGCAAACAGTGCCTGACAGATGGAGCCCACATTGTTGATATCTGTGAGCTAGTTTGTGAATATGGGAGCGGTGGATATTGGCAAGGCATGTACTCACACATCAGACCAGTGCCACTCACTGACGTCCTAGCTTATCAGAATTGCCTAGCACAGAATAGACCGGGTATGACTTACATAGCGTTATTATCAAGAAAAGTAGCCAGAAGTTCCTTGATTTAACCAGAGCCATACCTCGAATGTTAGGTAGGCCATCGTGAGTCTTGTGTGTGACCATGGCGCGTCGGGGGACGGAGAATGCGCTCCGCGATCGATATCTATTGTCCCCAGTCGATCTTGTGGGACTTAGGGCTAACGCATTCGCTGCCCCAGGCACGACATAATCCGATGGGGACGCTTCGTGATGAAATTCAGGCCCTTCAACAAGTTCCTCGTCAGATGAGTCCTCTTCATCCGAATTGTGGTGATGGTGAGTATGTGAGGCAAGGAGATGGGTATGGCTATTGTTTTCGCGGTGAAATATTGCCGGGGAAATCGCAGAGAAAGCGTCGCCGTCATCGTCATCGTCATCATTGTCATGGCCTGTCTCAACGGCACGTCTGCCCTCGGAATGCGGTAGGGGGATAGCCCGAACCAAAAAGAAGCCGAGGATCATGGGTAAAGATGTCCCAATAGCCAGTACCAGGAGGAACTCTGAAGTATCTCCCGGAAAGACAACATGGGCAATGGAGGAAAATAGGAACGCTGAGAGTCCAAATCCTGACAAGACCACGCCATTGGTAGTAGCACGCTAGACATGCTTCAGGTAAGCAGCTTGAGGTACGGCGTGACATATTCACACTCACTAAGCCATCTGGGAAGCTTTTCGCGGTGGAATTCATCGCGCTTGTAAGACCGCCGTTGCCTCCTATTCCAGTAAGAAAGCCACATAATACTAAAATACAGAACGCGAACGTCGATAGGTCCGTGGCGCCCTCTGGCAAGCCAGCATCGTAGAAATGCCTGATGCCATTGTATCCAAGAAGTAAGGCAACAAAGGCGAGGATGAGTAGCGGCCTGGGCCCTTTACTGTCGACAATGCGACCCCAGAAGGGCGCCGTGCCGTATACACCCACTAAATCGACTTAGCTTCGAAATATCACCAGAAAGCAGTATTTCACAGACCATTTCCAGATAAACCCACAATGTTAAGTTGTGTGTGAGACAAATGCAGCCGGGCTGATAATTGAGGTCCGTATGCTACCGTTAGAGCCCGAGGCGATTAGAGTGAGGACGATCTAGGAAAGATAGAACATGCCTGAAAACACCTACGCATACGAAATAAGCGTGTGGGGAGAAGGTGTATTTTGAAGAATTTAAACGTACATAATTTGTGCCAGATGCAAGAGCGACCAGCAACGAGGTTACCAGCATAGTAATGCGAGTTGCACTGAATAACGGAGGAGCCGCCCCAGAGGGCGTGGGGTGTAACAACATGTCGTGTTACTGGCAGCACCCCTGTATATACAAGCCCCCGTAAGACACACAAGTCCCTGGAAGACAAAGGAATGCAAGGATGTTAAAGCTGCTTAGGAGCTCAGGTGAGACTAATCTGAGAGATATCCGGCCTTGCTGCGTTGGTATATGACTGAGGAAATGCCTGTTGGTATCGTTTGAATTGCAAAATGAATGCGGAACGTCGTAGCTGCGAGTTGGCTGCAGGTCCTGGACGCTGTCAAGACGTTCACGGCGAGATGGTGGTCGGTGTGAGCATCGCATTCCACGGTCTCGGAAATGTTGAGTCAAGCCGCAGATAGCATCGCTTAGCGCCCACCATGAGGCCATCAGTCAGATGCCTAATGTGGCCATAAGTTAGCGCCGAATGCATGTGAAGAAGCTCGTCCTGAAAATCATAATATATAGGATCTGTCAGAGGCAATCTAAGAACACCGATAAAAACAACAAGGATATAGTACGGAGGGAGGCGACGGATGTGGCAGGGAGTTCAAAATACCGTGAAATAAAATGGCGTGTGTGAATCTAGGCTAAAGTCTGGAGCTTAGTGGGAAGCAGTGGGACCCTCAAAGTCTTCTTCGTCTTCGCTCCATCTGATCCAAAATACCGCGCAGTCTCGAAACTCCAATAGGTGTTACCTATCATCCAGTCTTGCAACCCCTGAATGTATGTGACTGCCATTTCATCAAGTTCCGGACCCCAAGAAGGAAGTCGTGCACGGTGAGTCTCGAAGCGGACGATGGTATCGCGGACCATATCTGCCGCTTGCTCAATTGCGGCTTGATACCCAATACCTTTCTCGTACATCAACACTATGACGAGGTTGTGAGTCTGTTCGTAGAATATTTCGGGTCAATAAGTCTCATGAGCGGACCGAAGGGATTGCGTACCTGTCCTTTGGATTGTTCTATATTGAAAGAGAATATATCCTGTGAGAATGGTAAAATAAGCCACAAGCGCTGTGTAAAGGAGAGGTCCTGACGTTCTGCCAAGACACCGAGTCATTCGCGGCGTTCTCAAGTTCATGCATGACAGGGTGCTCTATCACGCTGTCCGGGAGATCAATCTTGCATCCGTATTCTAACATCACAAATGATGGTTTACAGGCACTGAGATACGGATGTTAAAATTCAGTAAACAATAACCCAAAGCGGCCACTTACCTAGTATCCCGCCTAAGCTTAATATAATCATCCACGGTGGGTATATTTCCGAGCTCGCGGTCGAACGTTTCTCGATACACAGCCTGCAGATATAGATCCATAGTTTGCTACAAACCAGTCATCAGGGCGTAATACAAAAGATTAGTACTTCAACACTTACAATAAAACGCTGCCCGCAATGGTCACCAATGCTTGTGAGCATTCTGCTCCAGATCCTAGATGTATAATCAATCAACATATCTCGCACAAGATGGAGAGCTCAGGACGTACGAATTGATGACGATACCAAGAATAGTGGAAGAATAGTACGTCGAAGGATGATAAAGGGTATTCATGATACAGTCGGCCGCTCCTTTTGTCCCCGCCGTGTCGAACTCATCACTCCAATCATCCAAGCAGAACAAGAAACTGAGGAAATCAGCTATGTTCCGAAGCTCCTTGGACCCACAGTGAACATAGCATCGGCCGCTGAGATAGCCTATATTCATGCCGCAGAATTTACGCTCTTGAAGAACGGAGAAGCTGGCCGTCTCAAGAAACCAGTTGTTTGAGGCAGCAGTTGTAGAGTCGGTGTGAGGATTACGGTGTACAGTATAAGGGATAGCGGAAATGAGATCAGGAAGCGACACAGTTTTTGCACGGCCTGTGGCAAAATGGAGGGTCTCAGCCATATTCGAGGTGATAGTGGAACCCGAGGGGTTGTTGACTCTGAGAATGTAGACCCACCTCAGGGTGGTATACATTATTTATACTAGTAGGAAATCCCTGTCTGCCGTGTATTTCATATAGCGAGAAACCAACGAAACTAGTAACCCCGCAGGAATGTTGGTTTGCATCGTATACGATCACTGAATGTCCCGTAAGCTACGGCGAGTGCATATGAAATGGAACGACGTACCTATCCCGAGGCTGCTGTCAGCTGTGTGTCGCGATACAAGCCGGGTTGTACAGATACCATGGCCATAAATTCCAATACCGCCGCTGTGCACACGTCTTTAGGTGTAGGATGGAGAGAGCTACCAACGGCAACATTCTTCAAGGTTACTAGTAGACAGACCGGATGGCAGAATCGAGTCGTCCGTTCCGAGGTCATTTCTCGCTCAGGCTGTGAGCCCACGATACGAATATTGATTGGCCTTGTTGGAAATTGGATGTCATCGCCATTCCATGACATTCGTCAACCGACTCCCAACGGGGGCGCCTGGAGGATAGCTTCAACGTTAGTTGACATGTTGCGCCATACCGAGTGCGCAAGCGGAAGTCAAAAAGTCCTACATGCCAAAAAGTCACAAACGCGGCCATAGTAGCCAGATAGCCGTTCTAAAAGAATCAATCGATTTTCTTGCAATTATCCTCGAAGTATGATATACTATCTCCTATGAGCGACTCATAAGGACCATCCTGTATCCACGCCAGTGATCAACATACATCAAGTCAGAGCAATGAACAGAGAATTGCCATTTGGGGCTGCGTACCTCGGAGGCGGTCATTTCGACGATCTTTCTATCCACGAAAAATAGCCGGATGTGTGCCTTTTGCATATGCCAAGTTCCGTCCGGAACAGGACCGATATGCATATGCGTCCAACATCCTAGAGATCCCGGATACCTTCAGACTGTCTTCAAGGCACGCCTAGGGTAGCTGGAAGTTTATGGAATGGAGACTTCATAAAAACTGGTCCGATGTGACTCGGTTTACATGAACTGAGGCTCTGACAAGTTATCAGACAGATAATGCGGTGTAAGAACTCCGGATGCTCACCACGAGGCTGCAAGACAGTCCAAGCACGCACATACTGCATGAATAAAGGGCAAATACGATACGCCACATCATGTTCCTCTGTTCAACTTGAACAGCAACTTGTGTTCAATCACTGCTAGTAGTCGTATGCAACAGGCGGCCCCTCTAGTGGTGCTGCCAGTTATCAAAGATTAGACGCCTAAAAGCGATTGCCGTGTGATGCCGTGGAATGCCGTAGGGTGCCGTGTGATGCCCATACACGTGAAGTGATCACGAGGTCAGATGCGTTAACGCGTTTCGCTGTAAACAGTAGTTACTCTGTAATGACTTCGCCTTCCATCCCCACATTTAGTTCTTCTGCTGGGCTTACCTACATACGCTCTGTCTTACAGCCGCTACTACCATATGATCCACACGACTATCAATTGGAAGGTGTTTGCAAACTACTGGATGGAGTGGATCTTATTGCTCTCTTGGCAACTGGGGCCGGAAAGACAGGCTATCTCTCCATGTACATGCTTTCTTTGCAGGCTCTTAGTCAAAACCCCAGGCCAGGTCACCTACCCAAACGGGTTTGGAGTATACCACACAATCCGGCCATGGTCATAGTTTGTCCGACCATTAGTTTAGAGGAGGACATGGTGTGCACATATCTTCACAAGTAGCTATCTATTCTTACTGATGATCTCCTACAGTCTTCAAAATTTATCTCATTGTCTCTAACAACAGTCATGATCAACCATAACACCGTAGAAGAAGCTCGGCGGAACAAGCTTCCCAGTCCATGAACTTGTGCACGAAGAGAGGTTGCAATGATTATACTGTCACCAGAGATGTTAGCATCTAAAGGTTTCGAGTTATTAATGCAACACCGTGGTTTCAGTGACCGTGTCTGTGCATTAGGCATAGATGAGATACACTTACTAGATTCCTGGGGCTCAAGTTTCCGGTCTCAGAACTTCCGTCCGCGCGCTTTCGCTCCTCCGCACCCGTCGTCCGCATCCCATTCCCCCCTCAATTCTCGTTAGTTGTGTCTGGATCTCCACTAGCATTGGGCAGAGCGTGAGTGCGGGTGTTGTTATTAGGAGTGCTCGGGGCATGGAGTGTGCCAGTAGGATAACTAGAGCTAATACTTTCGTTGTTGTTCATGCTGACCAGTTGTATACATTTTACGTGCTACTGCCGTCCTCGCACTGCTAAGATCTGAATCTGATCGTCTATTCGGCATTTCCGGCATCTTACTTTTTCTCGGCCGTTTCCGCGCGCGCGAGCATAAACCGCAGCACCACTAGTGAGGGCGCCAGCTGACGCAGACCATATATTAGATAAAGTCGATTGTCACTTTATCATATGGTCAGCAACGGAGACTACACTGCTAGCCTCGTTGGCCCAGCAGATGTTTTGAGGCCCGGTCCTGCCCGGTCAACCTCCGCGGAGAATAGACGCCCAATGGAATAAGCGCCTATATTTGGTCAGCGCTCAGCCAACTTGAAGTCTGCCCTTGTACTTACTGACACTTGCAACCTTCTCTGCAACCCCCATCTCAACAACCCAAACATGCTCGTGAAGCCACTTTTGACTGCCCCCGAACCCCTACACCCCGCGAATTTAAATGGCCCAAGGGCTCCCACTACGACGAATACACTCAAGCCACTGGCCGACGTTTCGGAGGCAGAAAACAGGTGTCCGCGTTCACCGATGTTGGACGTGCCGACGGTTAGACTAGATTCGGACTTAGTGTCTAGTGAAATGGCTGCACGACTTGCGATGTCTCTACTTGGCCACGTCCTATTCCTAAAGAGTCAGATTCCTTTGTGAGTACCTGCAGCCACATCTCGCGTCTTGCACGGCATCCTGATAGTTCCTAAGCCCTGTTGGTCAGCTTAATCGTATGCCTGGAGGTCAGTCTAATAACCGCGCCGGAAAGAAACGGGCAGATCTGCTTTCTGCGATGGACACTCTGTCTTCTCATCTACACACGACATTCATAGCCCTGTCAGCGACTCTTGCACAAAGACAAACCATACCTAAAGACAGTGCTCAGCCCGAACCCCTTTCATTATCCACTGCACATCTGGCTATGATGCTCGGCCCCAGTGTCGGTGCAGCAAAAGCCAAAGTTCTCCTGGTTATAGATGGGCTCGAAGTTAAGCAGTGGGATATGAGAGGGGATCCAAACGACACAGAAATCACATTTGATGAGAAGACCACGAATGGGGATGATACCGAACGCGAAACGGATGAAGAGAGTGAGAACGAAGAAAGTCTTGTGGACTCTAGTGAAGACGAAGCTACAAGTAGCAGCGCTTCCGAATCTCCCCCGTCTCCGTCTCCGTCCCCTTCTCCCTCTCCCTCGCGTTCATTTTCACCTGCGGCTATACCCTTGATTGTGCCAACACCGGAGATCCCACCCCCGCTTGTCCGTACCCCGTTAGCACCGAAGGTTCAAGAAAAGATAGCCTCTCCCTTGCAGCCGAGCCTACGTAAAACTATGCCACATAGCGCAGCGCCACCCGTACGAACTCATACCGAGGAGCAACATATCCTTCGCGCGGCCGAACGGCTTCTGTCGCGTACGCTGGCTGATGCATGTGCAGAGGACGATGGAGGCATCACAGCGGAACTTGGTATGTCCATTATCCCGTCTGCAAAAAACCATACTCATATTTGGTTATCATTTGCGAAAAGCTCCAACGCAGACTCATATTCTCCTACGCGCTCCCCGACGTTTTGTACACCCGGCCTGGATTCCGCGGCAAAATCTCACTCGATCCTTGGAAAGCATGCTACAAAATTTCGTAGATGATAATACTCAAAACCCTGATCTTGGTGCTCCACCTAAAAAGAAGGGAATACGAACTACCGTAAAGACTGACGGTGTGTGGGTGACCTGTCATGGAGAAACATCAAGGGTCCATGAACAACATACCGACATCAACGGCAAGATTTCAACCATTAATGAGGACGACGAGATGATCTGGTGGGTATGGGACGGCAAAATTCTAGGTTTTTCTGACTGGTAAAGTATCACACTCTATACTCTCATAATTTGTATAACATTGCTTGTAATCTCACAACCGGATCCCAACTACAAGTTCCACAATCGAAGTTCTATACATAGAGTAGTATGCTCGGCAGTTTCAGGATAGATAAGTCAACCATAGGGATCTTTAGGTCTGTCATGATTCCCATACATTCGCCGGTCGTGCTAACTTGCTATCGCGGTGGGTCAATGTGAACCAGTGGGACCCTCAGCTGGAAATTATGCCCAAGACTCGGAGAAAGTTAGCAACTGGTGCTGTCACCAACGGCAACACAGGAGGAAATAGTCAGTGGCTCTATTGAAAATGACTACAATGTATTGAACGCTAATAGCTTGCCTGTTATGTTATAGTCGCGAATTAATACCAATTAATCGTGACCCTGATCCCTCGATATTGCATCATTGACAGACCTCGTAACGACGTGCCGGTGCGGAAAGGCCTTAGCATGATAATTGGCGGCCCCCAAATGTTTCGAATCCGACTATGCTTAGCTTCACAAATTCCGACTCAAGCACTACCATGACCATGTGGTGGTAACGGTATAAACCCTCGCACCCTATCATGCGGATGCTATGGCAATATGACAAGATCCCTGTCAACAAATTATCCGGGCACGCAAAGAGTACGGCCCGACACCAAATGACTAAGTGGGGTACATGTGAAAGGTAATTCATGCCTTTGTTCATCTCATATCTCACGGCGGTACGACTTCTCCTCGACCAGTGCGCGGTTTGAACCAACACCACGGGGATGTACACTCCAAATGTCCAGCCGGGAGGCAGAAGGTATTTATACATATCTGCGTATCGTCAGAATTCTCTCATAACCATCTCCTTCCACTGTGCCTGAAGCCAACGCGTTCCCGCTGCTAGTAGTGACTAACTGTTCGAAGTAATGAAATATTACTTGACTTCCTCAGATTTCTGTCTGAGAATGTGCAATAAGTCGCTGTTGAAACTTCGCACGAAGAGATTTAGCCCTGAGGAATGTGATATCTTGAAATTAGATGCTGAGGGTCTTCAAGTTGATGTTCAGCCATCGGCCAATGATCACATATCATGAAACGCATATATACATAAGATTTCAATTATTGAAATCCCAACTTCCGTAGACGACATCTACATCAGTTGAACCGACCAGCTGCTCGAATAGGAAGGGGTTCAAACTGATTGCTCCGCCTACGCAGCCCGGGTCCTGGCACTGGGAGCTCTATGTTATTTCCATGCGGCTACGGGTGACTGAACGCGACTCACCTCTGAAACTACAAGGGCGAAGACATCCGTACCGTTGTATGAAATGGTAGCTCCATTGCCGCATCTGTTTCCGTCGTCCCACAGCTATTACAGAACCATTAATCTCAGACCATACCCAAGTCCGGAAATGAGAAGTAGCACTAACCTGGGGGCTGAGAGCAAAGAGCTGTTTTAGGTGGCCGTAAATGGGATTCTCAGCTACTAGTCTTCGTGATTGAAAGAGGGGCATACTTGCATTTATAATCTCGGGTCCGATAGGACCACCGCAGGCAGTTCCAAGTCCTTGAGACTTGTATATGGGGACATCATCGAAGCGTTTCGACAACTCTGAGCCCCCAGGCGTAGGATGAGCAGACGAGAACGAAAAGCCCAGGGAAGCGAGGGCGATGACTTGAGCGAGATTGGCGAAGGGGAACATTTGAAAAATCTGAGAGTCGGTGGATAGACTGACCGTACAAGGAGAGATGACAGGCTGTATTTATACAAATGCGACGGCGCTGCCAAGAGAGCCTGCGGGGAATATTACGAAGCAGGATGAAGCTTGGAACATAATGGAGGGCAATGGGCGAGACGCCTTCACTCCTCAGGCTCCGGTGTGACCAAGGCTAGAATTTCATTGCTCAATGCCAAGTTGACCTGAGAGGGTCTAATGCAAGACACCATCAGCATTGAGTTGTTCGACCCACTTCACATTGGCGTTTATAGTTAGATCACGAGTCAATGGCCTCCGCGTTTGGTTGGAGCCTAGTATAACAACTTGAGTATACGTTTTCAAATCTCGGAGGTGAGATGAGACGGACCGCCTACATTCGAGAAAACTCTCAATTTGAACAACGACACCGTTGCGCTGGATGATGACAAGTACCAGGGTCTGGAGCCATTCCGCAGCAAACTTGTATCTTCATTTTGGCCTTTCGCCAGCCTAAAGAGCACCCAGAGGTAGATATCGGACATTGATACAGTTGACGCGGAAGGTCAGCCGCATACCGTAGAGTCGTCGACTGAACGTAACCAATCAGAAACTTGAAGACAGAACGAAGATGGTCATGCTAACTGACCTGTTCAATGGCATTACTACTTCCTTGAAGGTCTGCACTGTGTCCCTGACGGTAGTACCGTACAGCCCACACAGTGAACGTGTAAACCTCTGAAATGGACAGTAACATATCTCACTGGCAACCTGGAGTCAAGATACATGTTGAATCAAGCTATGAGGTACCGAGGACCCTCAAGAACGGGATCACACCCACCAGCGTAGTAACAACTCAAGGTCGTACCTGCCCATGCAGGAGGGCAAATGGCAGATATTTCGAAATGGTTTTGCGTGTGAATCTGCGGTAAACGCAAGAATGTACGAGGAGGAGTCGCTGAGGCACTCCGACTTCCAGCGGGAGATGATCTGGTCTGGAACTTGAAGTGTACAGTGCTATTAGTCACGGTCTAACCTTCGGTCCGGTCAGCTGTTTTCAACCTTTTGACGCTAATACAGGAATGTCGCTTTCCCCCCATGCCATACCTCATGAGCTTCGATAATCCTCATATGTACAAGATACAATGGAGGTAAAGGAAGGTTGCAGTTGCCAGAAAATAGGCATCGTTGATTGAGGAGCACTATACATCACAGTATCCCCACCACTACATGCATTAAGTGTTTACTCCCTAGTACTATGATGTACGTACATGCGCACTTAAGGACCTCGCCATAGCGAAGCCAAGTTGATGTATCTTTTGATCACTCTATAACAGGGAATGCCCAGTCCCCATAGACAACATTGACGCTATCGGACCCGACCAGCTGCTCGAATAGATAGGGATTCAAGCTGATACTTCCGCTTGAACAATGTTGGCACTGGGGGACCCATGTTATTCATACAAGTTCATAATTAGCTGCGAGGTGCGACCCACCTCAGACACGACAGTAGCAAAGACTTTGGTTCCATTGTATGAGATTGTAGCGCTTTTGCCGCAGTTGTTGCCGGAATCCCATTGCTATGGCACAAAAGCCATCAGTTCTCAAATTGTAAAGCGGAATGGCAGCTATAATATTAACTAACCTCAGGACTTAAAGCAAAATGCTGTTTAATCATGAGCAATGCGTTCTCTGACAAGATGAAAAGAAAACACTGACGTTAATTAAATCATCTTGGATCGCACCACAAGCACTCCCCAACCCTTGGGACTTGTAGATGGGAACATCCTCAAAGCGTTTGGACAATCTTGCACTCGCAGCTGTGGGATGGGCTTCTGAGAATGAGAAGCCCAAGGAAGCGACAGCAAGGATTTGAGCACAAGTAGCGAAGGCAAACATTGTGAAAAAGTCAAAGGGCAGACTGATGAGGTCTAAAACCGACAGAAAGGCCTGTATTTATACAGAAATTCACCGCGGAGGACGATGTGAAGCGGCATGCAGTTTAGATCATAATGGAGAGTGTGACATGGCAGGCGGGCGAGACGCCTTCGTGGGGCGAATACCGCAGGCCGGTGCCAGGAACGTAAGACTCATGATGTGGCCGACGGCTAGGCGATGCATTCCGTGCATTTCATGTAATTCACTCGCCATCGAGCCGTCCGGCCAGCCTTCGGGACTAGCAACATCTTTACGCTGGATCAATTTTCATAAGCGGGTTCGGGAGATTTGTAGCTAAATTGCGCTAGTGACCTCGGCGCGTCATTTAAAACCTGTTAGAGAGGACATGAGACGCCAACGACAGAGTACATGACGATATCCGGCGTAAGAGGCATTGTACAGGGTGGTACTCACTATTCACATTTGAGCCTTCGGCTAGGCGTTACGAGCTTGGGAAAACAAGTCCGATGCGTGATAGAAAGTATGATTTGAAGCGGTTACGTTACGAGGTCAAATTGTACGTTCATTTTGATGCTGCGCTTGCATTGGAGGGCAGCCAGACGGAGATGTTTGAAATTGATGGCGTTGACACAGGAGTTGGTGCCTCCGTTCACATCAGGCAGTAAATTGACAGTCTATTGGTACTTGAATCCCATTCAGCAAGGTTAAAACAGACAGATGACTGTGGTGGCTGACCTGTTGCATGGCCATCTCAGATACCCATGCGAGCCCTAACACTGTCTGGGAAACTATATGACTCCATTCACGAAAATTAGATGTTCGTGTATGAGGACAAATGTGCTTATCATTTTATGAAGCGGTGCCGCCGTGATTTTGCGCACGGGTCGTGGTGGTACCTTTTCAATCAACCACCTTCTGCTGTTCATCGTCGTATAGAATGCTCAGTGAGCGCATATAGCCTCTATAACCTGAGTGGGAAGGACGCAAAGATGACATTCAGGAGCAGTGGTGGTTGTCTCCGAGAGGACGGGGACAGATATAGTGACAATGCGCGGTGTGACCTATTGTGACCTATTGTGACACCCGCGATTCAACACGGCTAAGCACGTCACGCTTCACCTCGTGTAATCCACCCCAGTCCACACTTCTCGCTGTATTCTTGGACCAGAATACCCTCATTAAGTCTTTACAGAATCGCAATTTAGTAGGACGGTTCTTGGATATCTGATAGAATGGCACCAGCTTCTAAGACGGCAAAGGCACCAGCCAAGCCGCAGGGAAAGGACATCAGAGGTTTCTTTGGCGGCGCGGGAAGTAGCCAGACTCCTAAACCAAGTCAGAAATCTGCAGTGAGTAACTCATATCCCCGCCCGCTAAATCTGATAACCATCGTGTGTCATGGGCGAACCAGAACGCGTCCCAAGGGTCTGCAAGAGCAAAGGCCATCGAAATCAGTGAGTTCAAGTCGCATAACCTCAGACACCCATCTAATATCTCCAAGGTGATGAGGAGAGTACCTCTAGGTTAGTAATTATCTGCACTGTGCTACAGTACGTGCTCATGATAGAATGAAGGCCTGTCAACGTTGCCTCCAGGTGTGTCGAGTCTACTATCATACATCTCGAATTCAATTTGATTTTGATAATCTAGTATCACCTCGAAACCGGGCACCGTCGTTAGTACATTAACTCTATTACACGGTTAGTTACTGATGCCGAGTACCAGAGGCTCCGGAGTGAGCGGGCGATGGAAGAGGATGACGACCTAAAGACCGAACCGACTCGAGCGATCCAGAAGAAGAAGCGTAAAACTCTTATATCGAGCGACGAAGACGAGCCTCAGCCCACATTCAAGCGTAAGAAAGCCACCGCGTTGCTGTCAAGTGATGAAGAGGATGCTCCGAAGTCTTCTCCCCCCCGTAAGAAAGCGGCTGTAGTACCAAAAGCACAAAGTAATGGTGCAAATGATGCCTCCAAGGCAAAACCGAAGCCGACTCCGAAGCCTGTGGAAACCCGAAGAGCGACCACAAGCGCGAAGAAGAAACCAAAGGATGATGATTTCATCGTCTCTTCCGGGGAGGACGAGATAAATGACGACGACGTCCCGGTTAAAGCCAAGGTTAAAGCCAAGCAACCTACCAAGAAGCCCCCTGCGAAGTCTCCCGCAAAACCGTCTGCAAAGTCGCAACCTAGTGGCAGTAAGGCTGAGGCAGAAGAGAATCCTGAGGCAGAAGATCAGCCTAAACCAAAATTCAAGTACGTGTTCAATACGGCGGAAAAGGCTGAGCGCTGAGTACTCACTTGTGCGTAGTTGGGCAGCTAAGGCCGCCAAGTTAGCAGCGGGTCCATCTGCCCCAGGATCAAAGCAAGTGCCCGTACCGAGAGATCCAAATTGTCTCAGTGGACTTTCTTTGGTTTTTACTGGCGAACTCACTGCTTTCTCCCGCGATGAAGCTGTTGACCTTGCGAAGCGTTTCGGCGCGTACGTCCTACTTAATTTCTTAATATTACGCGGGGAAAATAAAACTTTTATATGGAACAGTCGTGTCGTCGGCCAGCCGTCATCTCGTACATCTTATGTTGTTCTTGGAGCAGACGCCGGTCCCAGTAAACTTGCTGCAATCAAGAAAAATAACTTGAAGACACTCGACGAGGACGGTTTCTTGAATCTGATTGCTACAAGGGTACCGGATCTAAGTGACGAGAAGACAAAAAAGAAGATCGAAAAAGAGCAAGATGCTATTCGTCAAGCCGCACACGAAATGGAGAATAGGGAGAAGAAAGCTGTGAAGGCGCAGTCTATGCACGTGTCTATATCATTTCGTTTTGAAGCTTTTGTAACTGAACCGTCTTTTAGTCCAACGCCATTGACTAGTCAACTCTGGACTGCCAGATATGCGCCGCGGACTTTGAAGGAGATCTGCGGAAACAAGGGGCAAGTGGAGAAGCTCCAACTATGGCTACATGATTGGTTCGTTTCTACAATTTCTTTTTATTCTTTCCGACTCTATCATGTAGTCTTGCATCAGGTCATCAAGCTTGAAGTCTGACTTCAAGAAGCCCGGAAAGAACGGTATGAATACATGCAAGGCAATCCTTATCACTGGCCCTCCGGGCATTGGCAAGACCACTAGCGCACATTTGTGCGCGAAGCTCGAAGGATTTACACCCATCGAGCTTAACGCCAGTGATGCAAGAAGTAAGAAGCTGGTCGAGGTGAATGTTTATCGTTTGTTCGTTGTGCGAATTTAGTTTTGATGTTTGTTCTAGAACAGTACCAATATCTCGAATACATCCTTGGACGGCTGGATGTCGGGTGGTAACGTGAGCACCTATTTCCTCAGGTGTATGGAACTGTCTTCTAAGATATGATGCAGACCACTAATGCAGCAGGGGTTACGATTACTGACAAGTGTTGTCTTATCATGGATGAGGTGGATGGTATGTCGGCTGGTGATCGTGGTGGTATTGGAGCACTAGTTTCCCTAATCAAGAAAACGAAGGTACAGACTATTTCGACATCAGTCTCTGTAAATGTAACTCAAATTGCTCTAGATTCCAATCATTTGCATCGCAAATGACAAAGGGGCGATGAAACTCAAGCCCTTGATTTCCAACGCATTCAATTTGCCGTTCAAGAGGTGCGTACATCCTCCCTCCGAAGCGCCCATCGTCCTCATCTTCTTAGACCCGAAGCGAACGCAATCCGCTCTCGGTTACTTTCCATTGCATTCAAGTACGTGAAGTACCACTGTAGCGAAATCAAACTTCCTGATTCAGCGACATACAGGGAGAAGATGAAGATCCCTGCGAATGTAATTGACCAATTAGTCGTGGGCTCTCAGTCAGATATTCGCCAAGTGGTGAACATGCTTTCGACATGGAAATTGTCGAGTGACACCATGGACTTCGATGAAGGGAAAACACTGTAAGACTTCGTATTTTAGCATGTTCGTAACAAAGCTGACATTTGGTGACGCAGCTCGAAAATGAACGAGAAATATACAGTAATGACTCCGTTTGATGTCACCCATAAGATGCTTGGTCCATATCTATTCTCTGCCACAGCACGCGAGACTTTGAATGAAAAGGTCGAGCTATATTTTCATGATCCGTCTTTCATGCCGCTCTTCATACAGGTAGAATTTATGGCCCCTAAAGCAACATTTCAGTACTTAATACCCGCCCATCTGTCCACAGGAGAATTATCTGAAGACACAGCCCGCGAAGCTGAAAAGTGACGCTGGACCAGAGAGGGCTCTGAATCTTCTTGCGCTCATGGATAAGGCTGCATCTTCTATCTCGGACGGTGACCTTGTCGACGCCTTGATCCATGGGTGAGTCCTTTTGGTCTGTCGCCATCCTTGCCGGAGCTCAAAATTCTTAGACCCGAGCAACATTGGTCGTTGATGCCACTTCACGCTGTGTGCTCTACAATCCGTCCGGCATCGCTGCTTTACGGTACGGGTAGTGGGTATGGTGGCCCAAATCAGATGTGCTTCCCTGTGTGAGTACTAAAAGCCAATAATCTGGTTACTGTCACCTGACAGCCGTCTAGCTGGCTAGGACAGAATTCAAAGCAAACCAAGCTGAACAGGCAACTTATGGATATCCAAGCCCGTATGCGCCTCAAAGTGTCTGCGGACAAGTCAGAATTGCGTCATTCATATATCCCAGCGCTGTTTCCATATCTCGTTAAGCCCCTTATGGATCAAGGAGCAGTGAGCTATTTTTCGTTATATTGTGATACGTCATGCTCATAATGTGAACAGAGCGCTGTGGACGAGGTTAT
Source organism: Hermanssonia centrifuga (assembly GCA_001913855.2). Classification (NCBI taxonomy): domain Eukaryota; kingdom Fungi; phylum Basidiomycota; class Agaricomycetes; order Polyporales; family Meruliaceae; genus Hermanssonia; species Hermanssonia centrifuga. Next base: position 22,541 of record MLYV02000565.1, on the reverse strand, counting down.
TGACCGAATGGACGACTACTACCTTAATCGTGAGGACTGGGATACGCTTGTCGAGCTTGGCCTCGATGAGTACAAGGACGAAGTCATCTTGAAGAAGATCTCGAGCGCTACAAAATCCTCAATGACGAAGAAGTAAGAGAATCTAACAAAGCTTTGACGGCGTTCGGCGCTGAATGGCTATTATCGTCAGGTACAACGCCAAGGATCATCCTGTGGCATTCCACAAGGCCATAGACCTGGGAAAGGCACCCAAAAAGATAGCATCTGCAGGGCCTGCTCCAGATCTCGAGGAAGCATTCGAAGTATGACCTTTACTTTCCCTTTCTTTTGCAAATTTGATAACTGAAATTGACGGTAGGTGGACGAAGATATTCCAGACGAACCTGAAGATAAAGGCGTGGAGGACGATGATATCACTCGCGATAGTCTTATCAAGGCCCCGAAGGCCAAAGGTGCAGGGGCCAAATCGACAGCCGGTGTGAAAGGGAAAGGGAAAGCTAAGAAGTAAATACTCTGTTGGATTTTTGGCGCGCTCCCAGCGCATGGTTTCAACTGTATAGTACATGTACTCTACTAATTCATATCTGATACTAGGGGAAACCACTCGAATTTCATTATTTAGAACAAGATGAAGGTCGAATGATGATAATAGCATAGAGCGTGGCTCAAATAGTGATACAGAGGGTGGTCCATGAGCCTCGTCTCATAATTAACTCAGCCCCGAGCATAGGGATGGTAATTATGTTGCCCTCGCTGTCCTGCCCGCTGAGGCCCAACAGCGCCTCCAGGTCCTGTAGGTGCCCCCCGAGGGCCCCGAGGGATGTTTGGATTCATCCCATTCATCATCCCAGGTGCACCCATTCCCGGCGCGCCTCTCATACCCATGCCAGGTCCGCCTATACCCATACCAACGTTGCCCATCATACCCGCAGCTGCCATAGGTGTCCCCATGCCCGGCATTCCCGGCATCCTCATTGCGCCCGGCCCCATAGGTCCACCGAATCCCTGCATGCCACCCATCATAGGGTTCATTCCGCCGCCCATCATGGGGTTCATACCACCCATCTGGCTGAGCATACGTGTATATAGTGATGCAAGAGCTTGAGGATCGAATGGAGCACTACCACCAGCAGCGGGCGTAGCAGCAGCGGCACCGGCGTTGAATCCATTTGGGGATTGGAAACCCCCTGCGTTATATGCAGCTGCTCGTCCTCCTGTAGCACCGCCTTCTTGGAACCCGCCTTCACGCTGCGAGCGAGGCTGAGCTAATTTGACATCGATCTGTATAATCATTCAATTATCTAGCGACTGTTAACATCACTATGAGATCACTTACAACTTTGCCATCAATTTCCAAGTTGCCGAAGCCCAGCAGAGGCTCTACGTTCGCGTTTTCGAAGGAAACGAAACCGAAGCCTTTGCTCCTGCCAGTTTCTCTATCTAACATCACAGTCGCATCCACGACCTTGCCAAATTGAGAGAAGAACTCCCGCATAGACTCTGACGTCACGCTGCCTGCGAGTCCTCCAATAAATAGTTTCGTGGCTCGTTGGTGTTCTTGCCGCGGAATAGCTCTTTTTGGATCGATCTAGAAGAAACAAAATGCGAGGTTAGGCCTATCATTACGCTAGAAGTTTGTCGCGAGAACATACGATTTTGCCATCAAGGAAATGTTCTCGGACCATCACAGCGTTGACGGATTGTGGGTCTTCAAAGGTCAGGAACGCAAAGCACCGCGAACGACCCGCGGCGTCTCGCATGATGGTGCAAGCTTCCACCTTTCCGAATTGCGAGAAGTACTTTCTGAGGGACTCTGGTAACATGGCATACTATTTAGTACTACTGAAAGCCACGGAAGATAGACTGTAACGATAATATATGTACCATCTGATGTATCCCAGTTGAGGCCGCCAATAAACATTTTGCTACAGGTATAGTACCAATGCGGGAGCAGGAGCGAGTATTTGCGAGTATAGCGAGTATACGACGACGCAGGTGTGCGTGGAGCAGAGATATGGGGAGAAAAGGCTGATATTAGTATCTGTAACCTAGACAGGGAGCGTTATAACACAGGAGAAAGAAATGAGCGACTCTACTGTGTGGTTGCGGAGCGGTGCTAGCCTAGCTTAGAGCGATCGACCTGTTACGCTAGAGCTAGTCATAGGCGACAACGACTGACTACCGCATGAACGAACACCATACAGAGGGACGGAGGTCTGTCGTAACTAGCATCCAAAGCTATCCCACCCCGTCAAGCTTGCATTGAGCTCCTTGCTAGATACATGACACAGCGGTGCTGGCCATATTGTCAGTCGCAAATTTAAGCGCATTCACTCACCCTTCCTCCTTCATCTCTGAAGGCCGTACAGGGCGGTTAATCGCCCCCTGATAACCAGCGCCGGCTGCAGGCTGAGGAACCTCTCGATATTCAGGAGTCTCGCGGTCTTGATATGTTGGAATTTGTTGAGTCTGCCCCATTCCATAGGTTGGCGAACCCGTGCCATTCGATGTAGGAATCTGCTGGGAGATATTATCGACCGGTGAAGCTGAGGGCTCAGGCTTTGGTGGCGTTGAAGATGTCTGAATATTCGGTATTTGAGTTGTGATCGGCCTTGATGGAGGTGGTTCTGTCTTCACAGTCATGGAAGACTCCGAAACTTCTACCTTAGGGGGGGCCTCAGGCTGCTCAGTGGGGAGAGCAAACTCTGGGTCATCGTTGCCATAAAGATCTAGTGCAGAAGGCTGTTCGGTTTGAACGGTCAGAACTGGACCTATTACTACGCACCTCCGTAAAGGTCAGCGTCGAGGTCGGACATGTTGGACGTCGTTTGAGACGATGTTGCTGTTGTCGGATGGCGGTGGGAAGAAAACGGGCGGTCAATCACTCGCTTGACATTGGCGCCACATTGTCGGAGCCTAAATATTTCCCTTCACGGGTTACGTAAACCAGCGCTGAAATCTTCTGAGCCCCTTAAAGTAAGCGCCGAACGTATCAAGACGCTCGTTGCCGAGTCGAGGACTCATTAAGTACTATGACTTGCAACTTGTTGAATACAGAGAATGTGGATTCGTGTTGAAAATCGCAGGCAGCCATTTGTGAAGGAACTGAAGTTGAGTTATCAATTTACAGATCCAAGGATACTGGTAATAACCGCAGGTTTTGGCCTCGCTATACTAGTAGTACCAGTCCTGAGTATTGCCAATGAACTGCCAGTATACCGTGACTAGCAATCCCATTATCGTGCTGAGTATAGGCAAGAAAGTGCAACATTGGAGCGTCAACATTCTCCGACAGAGCACGCAGCACGGATCTGTTCAAGGTACTCTGACCGCTGACATAATGTTAACGCACTCGATCCATACATGGGCCGGAGGATATCAAGGGCTTCATGGCACTAATTGAAGCCATCGCCCCAAAGCCTTGCCATATGTCTGCGCCTTGTATGAGATATCACCACCCAGTATCGGACCATCTCATGCACTTCGTGATTCCTCCAAGAGTCGCCCAACAACTGTGCTGGCGACCCGCCCGGAGAGGCTCGGTACCTCCTCAGATGAATGATAGTAGCGTTGAGAAATTGTGGTCTGAGAGGGTAGCAATCACCGTCTAGTCCGTGGTAGAATGCGACTCAACTTCCTCGGTTTCGGTATCAATTATCAGGCCAATCGCTCTGGGCAGTGCTGCTTTAAGACCATTTAGATAGACCTGGGAAGTTGATCATTAAACTTCGTGTCGGCGTCCATGAGTTAGAGCGCGAGCAGAAGAATTCCGGCCGGATCCCAGTTTGAACATTGCACAGTCAAGCTGGGCGCCGATTTCGGAGTCAATGCACCTAGTGATCTGCGTGCACCTGACCCCATGGCTTTCCTGTTCACATGCTGAAACATGAGAGACAGCATTATGGCGACGGCTCGATGCATAGTCGCATGTCAAAGGGGTTCCGCTTTGATCTCAGTGACCCTGACATTGATGCAACGAGAAAAATCCATGCGACGCGCCCACTCTCCATACTGCAACCCAAATGTCCTCGTTGATGCTGTGATAAAAATACAATGAAATAGGAAGTACGTCCAAATAGCCATCCGCGTCAAGGGGAATTTCTGAAGCCCATCAAATATTCCATGATCTGGAAAGCAGCCTGTAAAACCTCAGTACCTGGACTATTATATTCGAACAATGTTAGTAAATACCTTCGGTGAAAATTGAGGTATCCTACAACCAATAGATGATTAGCGAAGATGAAATCGTGTAGGTAGTCAGATGCTTACATATGCCCACTCAACGCCACTTCGTAGTAAGTGAGGCCTCGTTCTGAATGCATACTACCCAGAGCGCCGACTCCGTCCACAAGGAAACTGTCATCCTGTATTGGCTTTTGGAATCCTTGCTTTCCGGACCCTTCATAATTGCAAGGCATCAGCGCGCAATAAAAATCAGACTATGCCCTAAGAACTTACACGTCATACTGATCAACCCAAGATACAGAATAAGTCAGTTTCGTATGATATAGATAGATGCTGCTCTTACTTCTGTATGATGATTCTTGTCCTGAGATATGATATAAGGACGTGCGTTAATTTAGTTTAGATGAAGATACGCACCCCTCCGTAAACAAGACGAAGTCCGCAAGACCATGAACAATGACACTTCTTTCGCTCTTTTCGATAACTGAAGGGAGCACCGAATATGCAGACGGTAAGCTCGTGTCTCCAATAGCACCGGCAAAGACGCCAGCCTCGTCTTCGCCACATTCAGTCCAGCTGACATCCACAGGGGCGTGAATAGCTTTCTTCACATCTTCCCGGTCAAAATAGACAGGGGCGACTTGAATTTGTGGGAAGGTACCACTGTAAATTCGAAAAGTCAGACAACGAGCATCGTGCTATGCTATGAAAGACGTACGGAAATCCTAGAACATCCCACAGGATAGGAAACTAATGGCAGCCACATTATCATTACCCGACAACATTTCGCTTGAAGCAATTTGCCAGACGTACCGTATCGAAAATTCGGTACACGTTGAACGCAGGATTTACCATCAGGGCGGCATCCAATATAGGTCCTTGCACTTCACAGCCCGGATCCGCGTCGACAGATTGGCCAGGGAGGGGCAGTTTTCCCTTGGGCGGATACGTAACGTGTTTAGCAGAATATGTGCTGTACCCACATTTTTCCGCTGTTGCATCTAACTGGGCCATAAAGCTTTGGCTACGGAATTATGATATATTTAGCCAGATTCAAGTCGAGTCTTGTGAGACACCTACTTCAAAGCGAAGTTACTCTCATACTTATGCACAAAATTGACGGCTGGCAGCTCGGACTGAATCACACCCCACCCTACGACGGCTATGCAAGATATTGTTAGCACAGTATTGGTCATGAGACTAATTGAACCATTTACGATCTGATATCCAAATCCCTTTAAGAGATAGATCCAATGCAGCAGGATGTTCGTAAATGTAGTTTGCTATGTCTGCGACCCGTTGCCAGGTTAGTGTGAAATGCCCCTAGGATTCGACATTAACACCTGTTCTTACATGGTATATACATCCCGGCATACTGGGACGTGACATTTAGCCAACCGCACCAAATAGCACAGTCACAGAACTTACACTTTCACCAGAGGCATAAAGGTTTAGTCCCTTTAATTCCGAAAAGACCTCAAGGAATTGCTGCATGAACCCTACTAGTTGTTCGGCTAGTTGGTCTTCATTCTATAAGTGTCATGCGGTCAATTCAATGGACTACAAGCTAGGTCCCATGGACGTACCTCAACATTAGGAACCCCTTGAGAGAAACCAGTCCCAACTGGTTGCTCTACGAACAACAGGCTGGATAAGTTCGTCCAGCTAAACTCGTTTGGTGTTGGCTTTGCTTGTCCCCATGACCAGCTGAAAGGCTGATACCTCGACATGAATGCACGTTCACTGACAGAGGAAGTGCCATACCCCATTCTCTTGCAACAAACCCTCCAGAGATGAGCAGCCGGGGCCTCCGTTGGTCCTAAAAAGAATCGTCAGTATATATGAGGGGCAATTACGGAAATCCTACCAAAAAATGAGGTCTTTTGTGCTACCTTGTGGGCCTGGAGGGAAAAACCAAAAGAAGAGCTGACACCGACGTCAGTATCCGTAATCAGAGTGTAAATGTGAAATTTTACCTTTCTTGTTTCGTTCGGATCGCTGCTAATTGGAAGTAGTCCCGACCAGCTAGGCCCTACATCAAAATCTACCTCGGGAAGACTTGTCCCGTCAACATAGAATTCTTCAAAGAGTGTTATTCAATTAATATCTCGCCATATTATAGAGATGATGGAACCCTACCAGATGCTCGAGGATTGGTGAAAGTGATATTATGGCTCGATGCCCGTCGCGTCGTGTCAGTTCGTATCGAGAACCTTTCTGCTGCTGCTCTTTGCTTCGAATGCAGCTCGCTTTTAGTGAATAACCGCGCGTTTGTATGGACCAAGAGAGCTAGGAGGGCAACAAGCAAGCAGGGGAAAGAACCGAACATGGTTCGACTCGGGCTACCTGGCCGCTCGAAAGGCAGGAACGGGAGTTGGAGGACATGTTGAGGTCCATGCGCCCTTTATGTATGCCACTGCGCTCGCTACCTGTGCCTTCTGCTCTGCCGAGAATAAGGCACCGGGGAAAATGTGTCTGTCAGGATCATGTCGGTCGAAAGCCATTTGGGAATAAAGACACGATTAGAAGACCCAAGCATGTTAACGCCCGCATCGAATACATCAAAGATGGCGCTTACCGCCGGCCTAATTGTGAGCGTAACCAAGTCACTCTGCTCAATTGTAGCGGTTTGACACTTACCATACAATAACATGCAATAAATCTTCCGTTGAATGGGTCTATTCCTAGAGATCAGTCAGTAGGACCTGTGTAGAGACTGGAATTGGCGACCACAGTGCGCATCACTGGCGTCTCACCGGACATGTCATACATCGGCAAGTCAAACTTGCCATGGCGCGCATGGCAGACGTGAAATTATATGGACAAATCGGTACTCTTTATATCCCAGAACATTTTGAGAATCACATCGATGGGGACCTAGCATCTCAAGGATTCTCTCTGAAACCCATCAAGTACTCCATGATCTGGAACGCAGCCTGTACGAGCAGTCAGGCACTATCATCACAAAAGACATGAGAATATAGGTACCTTGGGAGAGAACTGTGGGATCCTGAGCCGGGTGAACACAATACTGTCAACGTGGGGGGCGCGTGATAAAGTCTAGGAACTCACATGTGTCCACTGAGTGCCACTTCGAAGTACGTGAGCCCGCGCTCCGAGTGCATGTTTCCAAGAGCACCAACGCCATCGACGATGAAGCTGTCATTCAGAATTGGCGTTTGGAATCCTTGTAGTCCATTCCCTAATCACGACAGTGAGTACATAGGACCATACGGTAATCGATGTGGACTAACATGTCATGCTGGATAGTCGAGACAGTAGTATGTTAACGCCAGTAAAAACGATATGTCACTCCGACTCACTTCTGTATCACAATTCTCGTCCTATTGATGGAGGTCAATCAACAGCGAGTAGATTAACAAAACGGGGAGGACCCACCCTTCTGAGATGAGGATGTAATCTCCCAGACCGTGGACAATCACACTTCTCTCGCTTTTCTCGATGATAGAGGGGAGCACAGTGTATCCAGACGGCAAGCTTGCGTCTCCGCGCGGGAAAACATTAATGTTACTACATTCAGTCCAGGTGACATTGACTGGGGCATGGATTGCGCGCTTGACGTCCTCGCGGTCGAAATAGATAGGTGACACCTGCACCTGTTCAAAGGAACCTCTGCATCAAAAATCGTTGGTTGAGATATGGACGAAAGATATCATGTCAAATAACTCACGGGAACCCAAGAACATCCCACAGAATTGGGAACTATTTCCAATACCAGTACAGTCAATGGTATATAGTAACGTTGGCTAAGCTGAATACATACGGTGTCGAAAATGCGGTAGATGTCGAAAGCCGGATTCACAAGCAGTGCAGCATCGAATACCTCTTCCCACAAGAAGCAACCAGGATCTCCTTCCGTAGATTTCCCAGGAAGAGGTAATAAACCCTTTGGTGGGAACGTGACGTGCGTGGCAGAATACGTGCTGTATCCACATCTTTCAGCTGCCGCATCTATTTGGGCCATGAAGGTTTGACTGAAAACGGATTAAGTACGACTGCCAATGACAAGGTCGAATCATATAGGTGACTTACTTTAGGGAGAAGACGTTCTCGTATTTGTGAACGAAGTTGACCGCGGGTAGCTCGCTTTGAATAACATCCCAACCTATCACCGCTATGATTCAATGATTATCATCAGTACGTGGTGGAGCCCCGGAACGAACGAACACAACTGACGATCGGAGATCCAGAAACCTTTCAATACCAGGTCCAAGGCGGTGGGATTTTCAAAAATATGGTTGACAATGTCTATAAGAAGCAAAGCTACTTCAGCACGTTTCCCCTAGCCTATTGATATTTGCAACTTACATGGCACATACATTCCCGCGTACTTGTCAGATGCCCAATTAGTCTTTAATCCTGAGAACTAATCTCACGCACTCACACTTTCTCCGCTGACGTAGAAATTGAGGCCTTTCAATTCGGAGAAGACTTCCAGGAATTGTTGCATAAATCCTACGAGCTGAACAGCCAAGTCGTCTTCGTTCTATACCAAACAGTCAGCTCCAGTTAAGATCCAGAAGATATGGTGGAGTTTTCACCTTGATGTTCGGTTCCCCTTGGGAAAATCCCGTTCCAATAGGTTGCTCAATGAACAGGAGACTGGAAAGGTTCGTCCAACTGAACTCATTTGGGGTAGCCTTTGCCTGCCCCCAGGACCAGCTCAAAGGCTGTGGTATCGGATTGTCTTAGAAATCGAGCGACGGTGGAATGTAAAATAAGACGCACGCCGTTTTCTTGCAATAATCCTTCCAGAGAAGAACAACCAGGACCACCATTTGTCCTGTAAAGTGAGCTTTCAGAATGAAAACCTTCTCCATGTTGAATATTACCAACTTACCAAAAGATGAGATCTTCCGTGCTTCCTTGTGGGCCGGGAGGGAAAAACCAGAAAAATAACTGCTCTTCGAGTCAGGGCAATGAAAAGCCGGATGTGGAGGAAATTATGACTACCTGTCGTGTTTCGTTGGTAGCATTACTTATAGGAAGCAGTCCCGACCAACTAGGGCCAACATCAAAGTCTATTTCAGGGAGAGTCGACCCGTCCACATAAAACTCTGTAACATTGACATTATACCGTATTATACATTTACATGAACTGAGAACCTACCTGAAGCTCTGGGATTTGTAAACGTGATGTTTTTGACCGTTCCGCGACTTGCAGGCCTAGCCTCTAATGCGAACCTCTGCGCAGCTACAGCTTGCTTTGCGTGCAAATCTGCCTTCGACATCATTTTAGCAGTGACTGCAGCATACTGTAGAGACAAGAGGAGCGCCGTCTGCAATAACCGGCAGAGGTTGATCAACATGGTCGATGGACGACCGTCAGATGTCAAGGGGGAGGGGTGAAAGGCTGCTCATCGGCATGAATACGACGATTCGCACTTTATGTATCCAAACCCGCCTGCTATAACATGCCGAAGATAAGAACCTGTGCGGAGTCAACAGATGGGAAGTTGGGGAATGTGAGATGCGTCAAAGTCCATGTGCAACGTCGTCAACCACATCCGGTTTTTCGCGTGTCAAATTTTAATGGCAGTGAAGATTTTGCCTGACTTGTCGCCTCCAGAAGGTAGAAAGTGCACAAAGGGGGCAGTCCAAGATTCGAAACATCATGCTGTGTTCAACGCTATGGCGAACGGGTACAGTGAGGATGATTAACGAGGGAGTAAGTGATCAGATGTCCATCCGCTGTAAGCGCACCTTATGCAGGTGCTTCTCCACTCCATGTGCAGAGGGCTTTTGGCGAGAAGAGTGTGCCTTTTACAGACTGAGAAGCCACTACGAGATGTGGCGGTTCAAGATACGACAGAGCCGGTGTGAGGCTGGTGTCGGTGAATCGACGGTGATAAAGCCACATCTTTTATCACAAGATGGGACTAAAATACAGCACACAACGTGACAAGATGGATTCATATCATAATTTGCGAGACGAACAGGACATAACATTCTATCAAATGTAAACTCACTATTCAAGTCTAAAGAGGGGTCATCTTATCCCCAGAAAGCTAATTCCTCCCAGGAACAATATGGGCAGAGATGTGAGCCGTGGTTTAGTACTCGACCACCCATGGTAAAACCGTAAGGTTGGGTTGTCAAGCGTGGACCCAGTTCGACGATGCTTTTTCTTCCACTTCGCAAGTAGAGGTGACGAAGGCATTGTATACCATGTCCCTAGGCATGAGCGAGTGGTGTGGATAACATAAGAAAAAGAGAGGGGGGGCAGGCCCACTAAGATGTCGAGACAATATATGCTTGCTGCTGAATAGAATGCATCGGTCGTCGCCACAGTTTGTGAGGGGGAATAAAAGTGAATAAACGGTTGGTTTTGGTCAGAAAATGACCTGACACTGGCAGGAAAATTCTGCGCTTTTATAGGTCCCCGCGTGGCACCCACGTGGATAATAGCATCAGAAGCGCCCACGATACTAGCTATTCATTAGTGTTGCGTGGAAAAGTCAAAAGTTATTTACAGACCTGTAATTTACTGTAATTTACATTGTTATTTACATTTATTTACATCTAGGTCAAATTTGGCTGTAAATAAATGTAAAAAAGTCAAATTTGACCAAAGGCCCAGCAGGATCTGTCTATAGTAGCCTATAGTACGTAACGATGCCCATGACCGCGACACTGGACTGCCTGTCAAAAGTCGAACACAGAACACTTGGTCAATGCAAACAGCGGGTGATTTGGGGATATTACAAATATTTCCTTATTAAGCAGATTCCCACGGCCAAATAATATTGAAATCCACTTTTTTCTAGTAGCGAGAGGCTGTGTCTTCAAACAAAAGGCTTCCTGAAGACATCCACGGTGGCAAAAATGAAACCAACGCAGAACAAAATCGCAATTGACAGGCCAAAATCGGAGGAATAAACTTAAGCGCTCGTTAAGCGCTTACATGTAAATAAGTGTAATTTACAGGACTTATTTACCTACATTTGGCCGAAACTTTTTTACAATGTAATTTACAGGCCGGCCGACTTTTCAACGCAACGCTACTATTCATCAAGGTATACTGCTAGGCTACACGGAAAGCGGCTCGTTAGAAGCGCAGACGTTAGTTCCACTGCAGGCTCTCCACTGGAATGCTTTTAATCATTTTAGCGTAAAGGCCTGAAGAAACCTTGAGTCAATTCAAGTCAGTATCTTACGTTATAATCCCAGATTCATGCTGACAGACTTTTTAGTACCAACGTCTTTGGACCTCTTAACGTCAATCGGGCGTTTCTCCCGTACATGAGAGAGCGTCACTCAGGCACGGTCGTTTGGATAGGTTCATTGTCAGGATGGAGGTGTGTGAATTTCCTTCACTATTTCCTTCGACTCTATCAACTTAATTGTTTACAGAAGTGCTCCCACTATGGGTTTATATTCTGCTACGAAGCATGCCATTCGCGGTTCGTAGGAGACCTCATCTCCACCACTTAGTCTATCTGATGCATTTCAACAGCTCTTTCGCAGACTCTGCACACAGAGATTTCTCCCTTGGGCCTGCGTAGTATTTGTATCGAACCAGGAGCCTTCAAAACAGATTTACTCACGTCCGATAATCGGGCCTCGCACGGGGTACGCATCGGTGACTACAAGCTACTTACTGAGGCTGTTGAACCCCATCTTGTAGGTATGTCAATTTAGCGCATTTCTTTCCGGATCTCAACTTTACCGTTTGTATCTTACACCAGGCCTCAATCACAATCAAGCCGGGGACACGAACAAGGGCGTTGAGATCATCATCGACGTTGTCAAAGGAGAAGGCTGTGCGGCGGGGAAACCATTTCCCTTGATCCTGCCTCTGGGCAGTGATGTCCACGGTGTCATCAAGGAGGTGTGTGAAAATACAACGGAACACATCGAAACATGGAAGGACGTTATTTGTAGTACCGATGTGCCTGCATAGTTCTTTACACATCTTCCATTCTTGCCGTATCTTCCATTCCTTCCTTGTCTTCCATTCTTGCGATATCTTCATGCTTCAAGTACCTGTGAACGCTGCACATTGTACACGGTTTCCTGCGGCAACTGGCTGCCTATGCCTCCCAAACCCCCAACGCCCTGTTACGCACAAATTCGGTGTTATTTGCGATCTGTAATGCATTCATTAGCACCTTTCCCATTGGTCCGTTGGCTGAATCGTGCATACAGACCGGAACCCAGCGAGATTATACGGCCGTTATCTTCTCTCATGCGAAGACATCATTCCTGACAAACGGACAGACCTACGACAAATCAGGGCAACACTACGAAGCTCACAATACCACCGTGACGGCTAAGCTAGTCTCATGAACGCGAATTCGATACCTCCGCGGGGACCGTTGGAAATATTTGGAAGGTGCTGTTCTCAAGCATCGGGGATTCAAAGGGGCCCATGACATATTCAAGACGCTTCACCTCCCACGTAACGCACGAACCAGGGAAGTACCTATATAAGGCTCGCTATGGTGTTGTGCCCAGCAAGCAACCTTTGCACGCCGAGGTTCACTATCCGTATCTTACCATGTCTTCCCAACAACTCGTTTGGTTGATCACCGGCACCTCGTTTGTCCTTCTCAGCGCACTCGTGCATCACGTCTACTAAGCTCAATCATAGGTCTGGTCTCGGACGCTGCCTGACTTTAGCTGCTTTGAAACGTGGCGACAAAGTCATCGCGACAGGCCGGAGTCAATCATTTTCCAAGCTTGAAGATCTGAAAGCACAAGGAGCCGATATCCTCGAACTGGACGTGACATCACCTCCGGAAACGATCAACGAAGTCGCGAAGAAGGCAATCCATATTTATGGGCGAATTGACGTCCTCGTAAACAACGCAGGTTAGAACCGCCCAGCCATTCATGTAGTCGTTATTTTTGCTGACCACTTAACACCTTGAAGGTTACGGCGAAATTGGTCCTTTGGAAGAGAAGACGTGAGTTCATTTCAGATGGGCCACTTTGTCTCGTTTGCTTATTCTGGGTCGTGAAGGTCTAAGGAAGCTTATGATCAGTTCAAGTCAGTTCATCCACATTGGTTTGTGATCTATGCTGACAGGCTTTCTAGCACCCACATTTTCGGACCTCTCAACATCAACCAAGCGTTTCTCCCGCACATGAGGGAGCGTCGTACTGGCACTATTGTCTGGGTGGGCTCCATATGCGGGTGGATGTGAATATCCTTTCATTTTCTGAATGAACTCTATTGATTATGAAACATCGCAGATGCGTTCCTACTATTGCTATGTACTGCGCCACGAAGCATGCAACACGTGGTATGTAATCAGTGGACCTTGTTCTTGACACTATCTGACAGGTCCTATAGCACTTTCTCAGGCGCTTCATGCGGAAATTTCTCCCTTTGGTCTACGCAGTACCTGCATCGAAGCGGGCTTCTTCCAGAGCAACATTTTTGGAGCTGCTCATCATGTTACAAGCGAGTCGCGCATTGATGATTACAAGGAGCTGGTAGCAACAACAGATGCTCAATGGGAAGGTATGCCGTTCGGCCCTTCTGTATTCAGTTATGGTATCTCATCGTCGTCATCCTGCAACAGCCATGAGCAATAATCTACCTGGGGACCCTGTAAAATGTGCAGAGATTATTGTCGATGTTGTAAAGGGCGAAGGTACTGCCTTGGGAAAGCAGTTTCCGCTGGTTTTGCCCCTCGGTAGCGACGCCCATGGCGGCATCAAAGAGGTGTGCGAGAAGACGATCGGGCAACTAGGAGAGTGGGAAGACGTGATCTGTAGCACGGATTTTCCAAGGGTCGCGTAATTAATTGTCGAATGTCTCCTGCCAGTGCTTCACAAAGTTGTGTATATCAACTGCGCCGTATCTCAACTCCCTCTCTTCCAGTCAAAGTCAACTTAACCTACACAATTATTATCAAGTGACATCGTCTACTTAGTACTAGTTCCGAACGGGTTGGTCGAAAGCTCTCGAGCTCACCAGTAGCTGCACATTATGTACACGAGTTCTCGTTTCTTTTACCAATCGCGAGTCCGAGAGTTATGGCCAACGCCGGAACGATCATCATACTAATTCCACGACAATCACGTTTAGCAGGTAAGTCCGCCGGGTCCGACAGCAACCACCTCAGGGATCAGATGCCATCGACAACTTGAAGGTATCCATCACACTTACATGATGGTCCGATCTGGCAGCGAGTTCGATTTGCAGTGGCCAGGTTCTACCAGTTTCTACCGGAGTCATTGTCTGTAATTGCGCAGCTTGTTCCAATTCTGCGAGTATAAATACCCATGGGCAAAACGCTCACAGTAGTCCATCAGCGCCATGCTCGTCGAAACCCTCCTACTTGTCACTTTGTCTTTCTTGGCCCTCTCTGAGGTTAGCTCTCAAACTCTCGAGCCTGCAAGTGACTGTACAACGCTACCTATTCGATGTTGTGCAACTGTTACCTCAGTGACCAATCCAACGGTCGCCGAAGTGTTGAAGGGTTTGGGCATTACACCCATGGATCCCACCAAAGATGCAGGACTTTCTTGCACTGACGTCACGGGTACCATTGGTCCTGGAGGCAATGCAACATGGTAGGTATTAAGGCAGAGGAATATAATAAAAGGGATCATAATATTGCTTACAGTGCAACAAACTCACCACTGGCAAACAACGAAGCTGTGTGCTGTGGTCAACAAGATGGTAAGCACAGATACTAAACCTGAGACGAAGCTGCACCGCTTACAACAAATCCTCGGTAGCAAATAACTCTGGCATCGACGTTGACTGTGCCTTCGTCGACCTTTCGTCTTGATTATGGGGCCAAGTTTGCAAGTGGTGGATTGATCCTACATGTAGCCTCACCACCTGAGGCACCTAGGTAATTCTATAAGGAATCCATCTCAATAAGAATTCCGTTGCGTTTACAGTACAAGATTGTAGCTAGAGTACAATGCTGGGTTGGAGATGCGTGGTATGGATTATTTGGAGAAAGCTTGCGTGATTCCGGATAACAATGCAATAGAAACGATGAGAGCTCGACGAGATGGATAACATTACGAGCGACGGTTCGTGATTGTCATGGTTGGGGTATAAACGGCGATGTGAAGGATATAACTAGGTAAGATTAGCAAGACGATCTCGGGCAAGATGTCTCTGACTCACTGGTACAGCAGGCAACAAGATCACACGTCTATAATTTTGGAGAGATCCTGCCTCTCCCTGTGTATTCTTCACGACGCTTTCCATCGCCAGGGTCCAGATTTGCTTCCTCGCGCAACACGCCAGACATACTTGCTAGCCCACTCGGACTTGCGGACATCCCTGATAGACCTAAGCCCATCACGGGGGATGGCTTCTCGTCAGAGCCTCTATCAGGAGCCGCTTCTCTCTCCGTTCTGTCTCTGTTTAGCTCCCTGTCTCTACTCCTTCCTCTCGCTCTTTCCGCTGCATCCCTCCTTGCCCTCTCTTCAAGTGTCGGATGACCTGTGGCCAACCAGCTCCTTCTCCAGCCAGCTTCCCGCTCACCGTAGGACGAGAAGGTGCGCAATATCAGGATGAAATATATGAGACCGATCCCAAATATTACCGTAAGGATTGTCCTGACAATGACAGCCTGTTCGGGTGAGAGAGGCGCGCGAATGCCGTCAGATGGGTCACTCGATGATCCGGTGCGCCAGACGTATGAGAGGATGGCGACGCAGAAAGCAGTCATGGACCATGCGAGCCAAATAGCGGGCATAGCAAGGAGTACCCAAATGTTCCACCAGATGGCTGTCTTGGTCTTCTGCCCTTCCTACAACAACATTGCTCAGCTTCGATAATATATCGAGAGTGCGTAAAAACATACCTCTGCCCATCGAGAGGCCTTATACATACTTCGCATTGATCCAAATTGGACGATGTAAATGCACCCGTATGTCAGGCTCATGATCGCGAAGATCAACGAGAACAGTGCTGCCCAGCGTGTCAACGGGTCTCCTGCTGCGTCTTGGATTTGGAACATAGTCAAGAGGGCCCTGTTCGTACAGCGTCAGTCAATACTGGGATACGAAGAATAGAGAACTTATGCTAACGTGCACAACAATACCGAGACAAGATTCAGAGTTTTCCACTCTCGCAAGAGAGAATCAACGAACTGCTCCCAAGAATGTTTGAACCGCGCCAAGGCTGGAGAAACCGATGGAGGGGTCCAATCTGCTGGAAAGGGGAATACAGACCCACCCCCCCTCTGTCCTGGAGTCCGATAGGCACCTAAACCGGCGCCTATTCCGCTTGCTCCTGCCGTGGTATTTGCAACTCCAGATTCATCAGCCTCTGTTGCAGGTGCACAAGCAGCAATTAAACGATGTATTTCGTGCTTGCTAACTTCTGCATCTTCAAAAATACGAGAAACGCGTGAGAAGTATAAAGCGGGCAGGCGAAAAAGCAGGTGAAGGTATATGTGTCGGGGAAATATGTCGACAAGGAATGCCCTGATTCCCCGGCCGCAGGAACGCGCTTTGAAGGTCCTGCGACGGGTTGTACACTGAATAGGGAAAGGAAGACAGGATGTACAAGTCTCGTCGCAGTGGATGTCAAGCAGGTCTATCGAGGACCGGCGAGGTGTAGAGGCCGGCGAGGCAAAAAAACGAAGGGGTAATTTGAAGGGGTCAACAGGAATAAATGGTTCATCTCGGGAGTGGGTGCGGTGGAGGTTCCATCCAAAGAACCGCAGCGGGGAGGCCGCGCGCGATTGACTGGGTGAGCGCGAATCTGGGACGGGAGTCGATGCGCCGTCTTTACCACGGGGTGTATGGTTGATTCTAAGACGAGGATGTGAATCAGAGCTTCCAGCCGTAGAGTCATTTCTCTGGGAGACGCGGTTGGCGGCAGCTTGTCTGAAGCCCTGCAAGGTGGCGGGCAGAGACCCTCTATCGCTGTCGAACGAGACGCGTTGCTTCGGAGTGTCTTTCCCCTGAGAACCTTCGGATTCGCTTGCGCGCGAGGGTGTAGGAGGCAACTTCGACAAGTATTTGAGCCCAGGAGAATTGGATGACTCGAGAGCGGGAAGAGACGCAGAAGCTTCAAGGCTGCGCCGTATACCACGCGTAGCAGTTCTGTGTAACCCTAACGTAGGAGACGATTGTATTGCCGGCAGTGCAGACAACTTGTCAGAACTGGTTAAGTTCGACGACGAGGAACCTGAGTCTATAACAATTCAAGGACATCTGAACCAGTGAAGAGGGTTCGTGGATTATGTACCTGGGATGAACGAAGCGTTCTCGCCGCCTGTTGATGGAAACGGCACGCTGCTTGAGCTGGAATCATTCCTATACTGCAATTCTTTCATCACGATTTCTTCCGTGTTCAAGTTCGTGGTCATGTCCGTTCAGAATCGTCGTGTTTGGGTATATGGAGGATATTACAACAAACTAGAAAGAGAGGAAGGTCGCCCAAGGAGTGGACATTTGGAGGAAAGGTGAGAAAGATGGATGAATGCGGTTGTGCTTCGCTGTAGAGGCAACGAGGCGAAGC
Organism: Hermanssonia centrifuga; assembly: GCA_001913855.2. Classification (NCBI taxonomy): domain Eukaryota; kingdom Fungi; phylum Basidiomycota; class Agaricomycetes; order Polyporales; family Meruliaceae; genus Hermanssonia; species Hermanssonia centrifuga. The sequence goes on along the minus strand of MLYV02000565.1, from coordinate 4,885 downwards.
GCCCTCTCCCACATTATTCTACGGGACCCGGGAAACTCCCTACCGTCCACTTCAAAACACATTGCATGTCATAACAGAACATAGAAATCACGTCGCTGGCTAATTACAACTGCGCATATGTAGGTTAGTCCATATCATATCATGGGCTATCTGCTATCCTTGGAAGGAACCCTACTAGCATCACCCGAGTACTAGTATACTATCGTCGGATAGAAAGCGGCGTGAACCAGGTATACGCACACCATATAACCTAGGGCTCCAATACAGTTGCTGGGCGTGTATTAAACATCTGCCAAAGGCTGAGGGGTAGGCCCAGTTCAAGCATCGTCCACCGGCATGTTACGCAAGAAGATACTCTCAATATCTGCCACGACGCCCGCTGCCACCCGGACCAGTATAAGGACTGTAGTCCGGAGGAGGACGTCCTCCACCTCTATGTGGAGGAGACCGGGGCCTGATTCCAGTTGAGCTCGGGATCACTGCATTCCTGAACACCTGCATCAAGTCGTCGGTACGGAAGATAGGACCTAATGAAGAGCATAAGCGACGTATTGGACAGCGCAAGGAAAGAAGTTGGACAAACCATCGAAGTTCGCCGGTGGAGGCAGCTGGCCAACAAAATAGGAAAGGACAGGCGGTAAAACAAAACCCTTATCCTCTTCCCTGTCTTTGTCGTGCCTTCGCATAGGCGGGCCATCACGGCTACGATCCCTGTCGCTCCAAGATGCTGACGGATCGAACGGCCGTCTTCTCTGTGGACCATCCCATCGTTCGCGGTCATGACTACGGGTCGGAGACCCTCCCCTTTGACGCTTCGAGGGTGGACCATATTCACTCCCGCCGCGCCCTTCATCGCGCCTTCTAGGTTCTGGGGAAGACGGTCTTTTTACGACACTACCAGATATTTGCTGCTGACTTGATGGAGGACTGATGTTAGCCAAAAGCGACTGCTGCGTATCTGTCCGTGCAACACCGTTAGTGCTCCTGCTCGAACCTGTGCTGCTCCCCCTAACGAAGCCGAGGTCGCGATGTGCAATAGCATCAGTGCCAAGGTATTCATGCCTGGCGGCGAAACGCTTGATCGGTGGATCTACACAAAGGAGAGATTTTATAAGCTTGGAGTGTCATTGTGTAGATGCGGGACTAACCATTGGGATAGGCATCTGACATTCGCTTCTCAAGAATCTGTGCAGCCTCGAGGTTGCCAAATTGATATTCATAGCGGGCCCAGCGCTCCCAGATTGGTCGAGCGCGCTCAGGAGAGAATGAATTCACAGCTCGCTCAAACAGTGCCCGGGCATCTGTATGATGCACGGTCAGGCATAGCGCGGTTGACAGAGACGACGGGTACTCAACTAGAATCATCATTGATGGAAATTAGAAAGCCGAGATACTTGAGAGCAAACTCGGCTTCATCACTGAAGTTTTCAAGACCTTTCTCAAAAATTCTCATCGCGACGTCTGTTGCTTTCGTGCAATGGTACTCCATGAGGGCTAGTTGGATGTGAGTTCGATAAAAGAGGGATAACGGGGCTACAAATCCTCACCTGCCGCCTCGTAAACTTGCCAGGGTGTCCAACGGTCGCGCCTGGACTTGCCGAATATCGCACGTGCAGATTTCAGATTTTCAGCCCGCCTCGCAAACCGCATGTAAACGATCCATGCCAGACCATATTCCGTGCGTCTCTCAACAAGTTCCTTATTTTTGGGTGGTTGACCATCGGAGGTCTGGGAGTTGAAAGACGAGTTTTGAGACGCGCTACCGGCATTGGGCCATCCTACAGGAGCATCTGTACGGTCCACGGCCACTGCAGATTCTTGCGACGAAGGCGGAGAGAAGTTCACACGAGATTCAAGTTCATCCAGTTCCTTGCGTAGCACCTCAAGGAACTTAGTAAACGAAGTGTGTACGTCACCAAAGCTCTTGCTCGCTTCTTGCGCTTCAGCGTATGCAAAATTCAACAAAAAGCTGGGATGCGCTTGATTAGAGCTAGAACAACGCGAAAAGAAGAGGATATTACCTTGCAGGGTTAGCCTCAATCCCTCTTTCGAGCAAACTCAACGCCTCATCCTTTTTGTCTTTACGCTTGGCCTCTAACAGGCTCGGGTCGTTACTCTGATTTATGTTCCAAACGTATGCCATATACCTGCAAATTTGTCAATGAAGGAGTTGTTTGCTTTGAGCTAGCTATGCTCACCAAATCTCAGAGAAAAACCGCATACGAACAACAGCTTTGCGGTACACTCCTTGAATTCGAGTTTGAAGTGTTGCTCTGTCTTTCTCTTCAAGTTCCAGTGGATTGCTCTCTTCCCACTTGAGGTATATCCTCCACCGTCCAACAAGAGCCTTCTCACCCGCTGAAAACGTTGTTGCTCTGGGTATATATATGGACGGTCCTTTGACCTTCGGCGGGGGCAGAGGCGGAAATAGCACTGTCAGATGTTCTTGCAACTGGTTCAAAACGGTACGCGCTTGCATGTGTGCAACAGACAAGTCCGATATGAACTTTTTAGCCTAAGATCGAGGTAAGTAGAGTATAGAGACCATAGAATACCAGGTCGTACAGTGATCTTGTTCAGATTGTTCTCAAACTCCTGATATTCTTCCCAGATTCGTTTCACATTATCCATAGGGATCTGCACTGCGCGTTGATACGCTTTGCGAACCGAATCCATCTTGTGACCGTCATCCCAGGTCGTGGCACTCTACAGTGAAAGCCAGGTCAAACTTGTAACCGTTGGTTTTGTCTTGCGTGTACGCACCTCTCCCGCCTTCAAAAATTGGATATAGTCGGTCCATATCTCCGTGGCCTCTTTATCCTGTCCAATATGGTTCAACGCAAACTCGTATGCCTTGCGCACAGTCTCCCTTGTGTTAGGACCGGAATTCATCTTCCTGCATATGTGTCCGTATGTATTAGAACAGACCGCACAAGAATTATGGATCACACTGGTTAATCACACCGACCTCACGTATGAGAGATAGTATTTCCATAGGTCGACGAAAGGCGATGTCTTCAAGAACCGTTTGAAAAGACCTTCTGCATACTGATACTTTGAAGGCGACGCTGAGTCCAGTATGTGATTGATGTATGCGATTTGCGCTGACGACTGACGAGACACGAAAGAGAACACAGGTAAGAAACTATCACACGATCAGGACGTCTACAGGAAATGAGCGAACAGTGTTGGGATATGCCTCGAGCAGAGCCTCGTAGGTCTCATTGATGCGTTCGAAGTCACCGCTGTCCTCTGCGACTTCGACGAGTTTCAGCCATTTTTCCGAATCGGCGGGTTTCTCGCGCACTTGAGCCCGCAGCAAGTCCCATTCAGACGGCGGCGGGTCTTGTTGAGAGGCGGCCGGTTCAATCACTTGAGAATGTTGCTGTAGATTCTCGGAGGATTGGGAATTTGGAATCGTCTGCTGAGAAGTGCTGAGTTGACGAAGGACGTCCAGTATATCTTGAGTTGGTTGTGTTTTATCTGGGTCACCGAGCGAAGCAGTGTCCGAAGCAAGTTCTGACGAGCCATTCCTGAGCATAGGCTCTGACATCTTCTCAGTGCCGTTGCGGTCGCCCGCGATACAAACACTTGTCGTCGAGTTCACCGAAGATAGAGTCTTAAGCCTATGGTTCAGGTCGCGCGGGTTCTTTGTTTGCCAAATATTTTTGAGGATAACCAAGTATTAAGTTAAAGGATGATATTGAACATAAGTCCCATATACGGCATTGTAATTCAAACTCCGAAGTGGGCACGTGGTGACTGCCGCAAGAAACCAAACAACGAGGACGAGTTGGAGGTCCCAAGCCGACGGACTTGCATATTTCGTCTCTCTCTCGTACTTCCATGCACTCTGAATCTCGGAAGATACACCTCAAAATCTCTGGAGATACAGCTTAATTTTCACTATTAATTCACTATTTCGGGTGTACCATACAACGTCTCTGCGTGCCACCGCTCTACTCGACACATCTTGGAACAAGGACGGAACTGTTCTGTGGGGGACAGGATGGAGGACTTGAGCAACGCTGAAGGAGGGTAGGAGGAGAAGCAACCAGCAGGCGCGAGTCCACTAATCTGCCACTTCTCTTTGCCCAGACTCTACCCATGACCCAGGAATGTACATATCTATGATTGCGTGTTTGCGATTGCGTGTTTGCGATTCCATAGACTGCAAAGAGAACCTGCTGAAGGCTGGATGGATACTAGCATGGTCGGATGTACCTCTCGGAGGACAGACTAAACGAGCTGCCCAGCATGTACCCACGTTAGTATCCACGAGAGTGCTGGCACGTCTGCTATCTCCCACTCCTGTGAATCACGGCCTTGATACTTCAGAAAAGTCCAACACTAGTATACTACTCGTCGTCCCCCTCCGTTGGGAATGTGCCTCCTGCCCGGGACATAGGGGGCGTGAAAAATCGGGTGATTTCGTAAAATGGTCGGCGGGTATTTGTACGTGTTTGTGCCTGCGCCATCGTTCGATCTCAACACCTCACGCATGGTCATCACTAACGAGAATATGCCTCAATGCCCCCACATCCTTGCTAAATCCTGGACTCAGCGCACGATGACTTGCCGCTGCTAGCTTCACCATGCACAAAACAGAGAGGACCTACCGAGTGCCCCTGGCAGCAAGACTGGGGGAGCAACAGTGGGTCCCGCCCCCCAGAAGTTTGGTCAAAATTTTTTGCATCCGCTCGAGGTTATAAGAGCCGTCAGAGGAGCAGTCGAGGACCACTCCTCCTCCTCCGAACCATCACGTTCACTCCCTGTCCAGTTTACCACTATGCCTAGCCGTACACCCCTGCACGAGCCCTCCCGGTCAGCAGAGCCGGCAGAGGGAGAGGAAGATCTCATCGATCCAGGGTGGCCGGATGACTCC
>MLYV02000564.1:0-14849 GCA_001913855.2 Hermanssonia centrifuga | reverse complement strand
AATAAGTGGATAAGTCTGAGAATGTAGCCTCAGATGTGCCTGCTTATATACATGTGTACTAGTACCCCTGGGACCGGTAATGACCCCAGATACTACAGGTTACTAATCTAGTCACATGGTGCTATGACATGCTCTGACACCATCCTGCCCAGGAGTGGTGTGCTCGGCATGATTGACCCATAGCCTAAATACATCAACCATAACCCTACATGTGACAACGTGCTACTGGAACATTCTAGCAAGGCCTAGAATGTGTCTAGGTGTAGTCTAGCTCTTCTAACAGTCTGGAACACTACCGTGTGATCCTTATCCCTAATCTGGAACCCTAACCCTGTATTCTATGATAAGATAAGATGTAGATATGATGTAACATTGATGTGACAATGCAGTGACAGTAACTATCAGTCACGGATGCCTAAACGGGAAAATCTGTGACACCCTTGTCACGTTGGCTCTTGTTATTACTGCGGTCAGGAGTTTCTAATGCATCTAGTACTATGAGCTCATCAGCTGACAGAAGAATTCATTCTTAGATTCAGAATGCTCTCAATGAGTGGAAAACTGGTACATACACGCAGAAGGACTTTACGGACAAGGAGTATGCTGAACACTATCGCAAACACCTGAAGGTACTCAAGGCCTGGGAGAAGCTCACGGTCAAACTCCAAACCATGTTGACGAGAAAGCTTCAGACCAACATTTTAAAGGCTGCACGGTAATGATGATATAACATTTTACCTTTTATTTTCTACTGACTCTTCTGTTTACTGTTACTAATAGTATTGCTGTCGGTATCAATGATGATGAAATGGCGGCACTTGCTGAGGCCCGTCCAGCTCTCGATGATCTTGCCAGCACCGAGTAACTCTGAGTCTGTGTTGTTGTTAATCATGGGCGATGGACTACTGCTTGTTTGATCCTGATATTTATCTTGATTCTTATTATCTTTCATTCAAATCCGCGACACTACCTCTCGTTATGTTCATACTATGAACATGGTTTCCGGGTCATGGTGTACTTACAGTCTAAAGTTGTGATTGTTATCTTGAACACACAGTGAGACAAAGACTTGCCTGATATATCACTAGCACTTGAGTGCAACACAGCCATACCCTTCAAGGGGGGGTTGACAAGCAACCAAGTGAACAGAGAGTGGGGGGCAAGGGGAGTTGACGAAGAAAGTAAAAAAAGTCTGAAGGCCCATATGGCGCAATCAGGAAGTTCCGACGAGTAACGATTGCGCCTGATTGCGCCATTTTCAGCCACTCATTGTAGATTAGGTAACATGGCGCTTATACAAACAGTGCACAAGCGCACAAGACCACCAGTTGTCGAAGTCTGATATTACATTCAGCCAACTTGGGAAATCTGCTGCGGTGACTCTAATGGAATAAGGTAATTGTTAACATTCTATCTATAGTTCTATTTCTAAAAAATTATCTGGCTACAGAATATAGACATGAACTACACAATGCTACAAAGTACTCTGTAGGCCCTGTCACTGGGTCATTTGATTGTTTTCGACGCTGTCAAAACCGGAACCTATCTGTAAATAAAAATTTTAGTTTTGTTAAAGTTTTGTATTTCACATAAATAATGTATAACTTACAAATAACTTACAGTTTTGATTATGTTTTCCGGTTATATCTCGGATTTACTATATTTTGTTCACGTTTTTATCACTCTCAAAAACTTATAAAATCTAGGTTATTTATCCACATTTTATATCTGGTTTTACTACTTACCAAAACAAATATTTAACCCAGTGTGTAGCCTTGAGCTGCGGCCCCGTAGCCTCCGTACAAGCGCCTCATCTACGGATCAAATGTGTGTTTCCTGATGTACCCCCCACTGGGTATTCCTGGAGGTTTTTAGCTATGATAAAACCTTAAAAAAACTTGAAAAGGGTATAAACTTTATTCATGATTTTTGATATAAAGATCTGGAAGAAATCCAAAAAGACTGCTGGTTTTATCTGCTGATATTCTGTGACAAAATTAAAATACTTTTCACTCAGAATATGGTTTAAATTTTGTCTTAATTTTTCCAACTCAAAATCTTATTACAATCTCAGTAAAATCTGTATAAAATCTGTAAATTGGTGTTTTGACCAGGTTTTGTTTGATTTTTATCAAGATTATGCATAATAAAAGCATAGACAAAATTTAAACCATATTCTGAGTGAAAAGTATTTTAATTTTGTCACAGAATATCAGCAGATAAAACCAGCAGTCTTTTGGGATTTTTACCAGATTTTTATATCAAAAATCATGAATAAAGTTTATACCCTTTTCATGTTTTTTTCAGGTTTTATCATAGCTAAAAACCTCCAGGAATACCCAGTGCCCTTAGCTATTCACTTCGAGTTCAGCGCTGTGCAGATTTTTGTCATTATGCCGCTTTCATTGTACATGTTTGTGTTGTGCATCATTTTAAATAGCTTACAATTTGCGCAGCTGAATAATAGTCAACCAGCCATGCTGGTATTTGTTTATTGTTCTACTAGTGAGTCTGACAGCTGGCCAAACTCGGAGGCGCTGCGCCAAAATGTATCGATTTTGCGCTGTAAATACTATGAAAGCGCCGCCTCTGGCGACTTTGACCTTGCTTTGGCTTGCGGCATCGCACACCAATATCAATTTTGAATTGGCTTTTATTTATTTAGATAGAAACAAGCGTACAATACTTTTTCTACATAGTATTGCAAGTAAGGAACGGAAGAGGCCGAGGTGACTCGCTCGGACGAAATCGGCAATGGGAGGGCCGCTCCGGGTTCGGGAAAACAGGTGACATATTTCAGTTGGAAGAGGACCTTGCCCCCAAGCAAGGTGATGCAAGATATATTGCACAACAATCTATAGGAGAACGTGTGATACTTGCGTCTATCTTACATGCTCATTTCGTGGCACACTGCTATATTGCATTATATATCAGGGGGAAGACGATAGGTCTATATAAAATATATATGCTACTGTAGCCGATATAGACTTGTGCAAGTTTCCTGATGTCAAGGTGCATTTCTTTTTACTCAACATCACATTTCAGCTGAGACATGTCTTTAGAACCGCACAACATCTCGCGACTGGACGCAGAACGACGAACGGGAGTTTACCGCATTGCTGGAAAAGGAGCTTGATAAGATACACGACTTTCAGAAGACAAAGGTGCGTCTCCTTTCATGCCATCCATACCTAAGTCTAAACATTAGCTCAGACACCGGAACTTTCTCGCCGCATAAAAGACGCAGAATGCGATGTCAAGCGGCTTGTCACAGAGGAACATCTTGAGAACCCCGCCTCTCCTACCTCCTTGCACTGTCAGCGGATGGTCCACCCTCCCCATACACCGTGCGTGCCCTAGTTTGGGACCCTTCAAGTCATCGTGCCGCAGGGTTGTCTAAGAAAGGTGTAGAATGTGTCAAAGGTGAGGACTTACGTCCCTCGCTCGTTTATAAATGTTCCAAATGGCTCCTCTCTTTGAGTTTGACATTTCCACCCGATTGTGCATTTGACGACTTTGGAACAGTTACATGAGCCATGAAAGGGGTCTACTGTGCCTGGTTCAATATCGACGGTTTTACTGTTGGGGAACAAAAGAGACTGATGCAGGCGTCAGAATCTTCGAGATCGCAAAGCAGGCAGGCTCTCTACGACACTATATGCAACCTCGATTATTCATTGAAGGTGTGCATCCTGCGGTATTGATTTGGCGAACATTCACCTCACCATCATTGATCAAGTAGATTGGGAACTTTAACCCTATTCATTGTTGCGAACATTCGAAAGGCAAAGTTGGTGACCGGATGCGCGTGCAACCGACCAAAGTGAGTAGTACGGGAATATGGTCACCACAACACCGTACATGGACATGCTGAAAAGTGGATGTCTTCGTAAATTTAAGGCAACCACAAATCTGACCAAGTTGTGGCTAGGGCGATGTTTGGGCCTCTGAATCGTCGCGAGGATGGTACATTCGTGTTTGCCATCGCGCGGAGACCTCAGGTCAAGAGCTCTGCATCACCAGTGACATTGTCAGCTGGGAATGTCTCGTCTTCACATTCAAGAAAGAAAATGCGGTAGTCGTTTACCAGTCCGGACGAGTGGTTTGCCAATTTCAACGGTGCGGACAAGCCCGGTGCCAATGAGCGTCCTAAAGGTGATGGTTCGACGACGTAGAGGCAGAATTTTACTGGCTGGTGGACAATGTGGAGGGATGATTTGACACAGAGAGACATGGACTGGAATCCGTGGGAATCTATGCGTTTTCTACAACCGCGACAGCACTACGGCAGTACATGATTGGTTGACAGAATGAATACTAGTACAGATGTCACAGGAAAAACCCGGTTCATGATGGTCAGCATAAGCGAAAAGAGATATACTGTCAGGAATCTTCAGGAATCTACTCAGGTAAAGACATCTTCCTCTTCCTCTTCCTCCGGCTCTTCTACTACCACTCCATCGTATTCGGCCATCTCCTCTGTTTGCGACTCCAGTAGGTACGAGGGTCCTGCACCAATCTCATCTGCAGCGGCCCACCCATAACTGTTCGACCCCTCGACCCAGACTGGCTTCATACGCATGATCATGTTGAACCTCTCTGGATCGTCTCGGTACGGGTACTCATTCACCAGAGACCGCGACGCGAGAAGAAACGCATATTTGGGTTTTTCATTCACTTCGACCACACTGTATACCGAGGAAGAGCAGCCTGTAATGGTGAAAGCATAGCGGGGATGCGGGGAACGGCGCGCCCTTCCACTCCGCACCGGCGGTGGGGAGGGCACTACTTTCGAAGCGGATTGTGGCCCCTGGCGTAGAAGGGACTCATCCAGGCGGCATCTTTTAGCAGCGCGTGGGCGCGTGGGGTTATCAAATCCTTGGTGGGTGCCCAGGTTCATGACTATGCTGACGTACGGCCTGCTGACCACATCATCTAGCTTATTTGGAGAGAAGAAATTGAGACGATCTGCATCAATGTGAACTCTCTGCGCCTGCCTCCTGTTCTTGATCTGGATAAACACTCCGCTCATGACATGACGGCCGATCTTCTCGTCTCGCAAGAGAACGGGAAGAAAGAGGTCTATCATCCGCTGGCCAGAGGAACACTGTATGGCCATCCCTCGCACGAACGACAACCAGGCGCCTTCATCAGTGATGATGCTTGAGTCGCCGGCCCTCACAAAGTGAGTGAAATTGACACGGGCATCCTTGAACGCTTCCCGGAATGGTAGAGAGAGAGGGTCGCTGTTTGTGATAGTCGTCGGGAAAGAATCAAGAATGCGGTCTATCCAGGAAGCAGATATCAGGGCTCGTAGAAAATCAATCAGGGGGATGGCATGGGAGTAATATATGGGTGTATTGTGAAGGAATTGGCGCCGTGAGACTCGTACTCTATCGTGCGCCAATGTCAAGAGCAGTCGAGCAACCAGTTCGCCTCGGTCTCCTTTCGAAATCAGACCTAAATCCATTTGCTTCTGCAGGAACGTCGGGATATTGTCCATCCGGAACATCATCTGGGCAGCTGCCTCAGCGAGGATTGGCTCGGAGGGATAGCTAGTCCACATATACTCCCGGTGGACGGGAACACAGTGGTTAATGAGCATGTGGCCAGCGACAAGTTCCATCTCTTTCTTTACGGAAATCTGGCGCCGTGGTTCAAAGTCTAGAAGAAGACGAACTTTCAAAGCGGAAAGCCGGCCGTTGTCGGTCAGTTCCGAGGAACGTGTGCCATTGAGCTTCTCCACTGCAAGACTGATCAAGTGAGAGCGGGCGGTGTTGTTGCCATTTTTGAATCGAGTCCACCAGCTGAAAGGTTTTGAATGCTTAGCCTAAATAGAAGTTGTAGATACCGAGAATGACTTACAGGACACGGCCAAATCGAGATAAGAACTCTAAGGAGCACACCTCATTCATGCTGTGTGCATTTTCTGTGGCAAGAGGTGTCACGTCCCCAACATCAAAGGGCAACTCTATGATGGGAGTTTGGAGGTCGGGCACATCAGCAGACCAAAAGTTTGTTGCACCTGGGCTATATAGAGCTAGGTTTGAATTCGTCGATAGATGAATACTGAAGATGTCCAGATTGATGAAGATGTTGGAGGCGGAGACAAGGATTTGGAAATAAGTTGGGGCAGCCTTTTTCGCCACTCCCTTGATGGTCAGTCCTGCCAAGTCATGAGACTCGTCATAGGCGAGCAGTATGCAAATATCATGTTGAGTAGAGGTCGGTCCTGACTTCGTGACGATCATATGCAGCAGTCGCTTCGCTGCATCAGTAGCTGAATTGGTCCATGTCAGTTCAGCCCAAATCAACTGTTATGATAAAGTGACGAACCTTTGTCACTAGCCCTGATGTCAATTTCTGAACGTTCCTTCACCTCATAAAGACCCTGACTGAGCGGACGACATCGTCGTATGACATAATGGGACTGACCTCGCTGATCCTGATTGCTTCGGCATATAAGCTCTCCCGGTGGTCTCCTTTGTCCATATGCCCTTGCCAAGCCGCCGCAAGAGTCTGGTAAGACTCGAAATTCTTCATAGAACCCAAAACGACCGACGCCGCGTCAAACAAAGCACCGAAGAATCCGATGTACCGGCGCAGAAGGATATCCTCTGTTTCAGCCGTTTTCAGCAGATAATTACGGAGAGCCTTGTCGGCTAAAGGATACCCTATAAAGACATGGATGAAGAGCCACCAGATAAACCAAAGGAGGAAACTCACCGGTGTCTTCGTCCGGACGAAGATTAAAATGCATGGTAAATATGAGCTTCGCGGCCTCGTGGACTGTGCGTGTTTTGCCGGTGCCGGAGCTCTGCACGACTGCAGTATAATTCGAATATGGATTTACTTCACCTCTGTCAAACCGTTTTCGATTCATTTGATTCAAAGAGTTCACCATCAATATGTGTGATTGTCCTTTGAACGGTTCAGCCCAAGACTGTTGTGCAGCTATTGGGACACCAGTCATTCTCGTGCATAACAGTAATAAGCAAGTGTAATCACCGGTTTCTAGGGAGGACCAGAGTCAGTGTACAATGTGGAGAAGGGAGAAACAAAAATGCTTAGCCGTACTTTCACTCTCGATCATATCGGTGTTCCACGCAGTCATACGAGCCGATTCAGAGGTCAATTCAGAGTACAAGGTCTTTGGGGGATTGAGGAATTCTTTCCAGTGTATCGTTAGACTGAGACATGAATGCAGGAGCGAACTGGAGACCACTTACTCAATGAGCAGATATCCTTGTATCGTTGAGTCTCCCATGCAGTGTTCAAGAGTGGCGTGAGGGCCTCTCGATTAGTATCGAAAAATTCATATATATGGCTCTCGGAGGCCCCAGAAAACATGGAGGGACAGATGACAGGGATCAGCAGCTTATACCACAGGAACGATGGAGATGGCGTTTCAGAGCGCTTCTTCAAGTCCCACCACCACTTTGCTATATTTTCCGTGATTTTCTGCTCTAGCTCCCGATGTTCAGCGTCGGTTCGGGTGTCGCAAAATTCGAGGGCCATGGCGGGAACGTAACAGTGAGACCATCTTGTTCAAGTTAGCAGCATGCCTTTATATACCAGTGGCAGACGGTTGCAGAAACGGGCATCCCGGTTCAGTCACGCCCATTGTGATATCGTCGTGTGACTTATTGTTGTTCATGGTGCATTCTGTGACGCATTGCGATGGGCCACGCGTTGAAATCCCGGAATCCTTTTGGTCACGCTCATTGTGCGATCGTCGCGTGACGCATCTGTGACGGGGTCGACCAATCACTCATGCGAGCCCGGTGAGCCGTACGGTCTATCTAAAGTGTGAGGATTGATCTCCAGAAGCCATCGAAATCCCGTTTCTGACCGTGGAATGCTAGGATCTGCGGGGTGCTGGCTGCAACACTCGTCCGGCGATACCCTCTCATCGAATAGCAAGCATTCGTCTAAGCTGGTCACTCCCTGACCCTAGCCATGCAAAAGGGTCAGACCCCGAAAGACGCAAAAAGATCTCTGGGGATATATCCAGGAAGATTCGGCAGCGGACGCTGTCCTTCGGGCGGTTTCTTCAGCCTGAGAAGACCCAAAGTGGTCTGGACATGAAGCATTCTTCATAGCGGCTCCGGAGCCCGCGGACGACAGAGATGCCGAGATGTCGTGGAAAGAATATCGGAAATGGCTCCGATAAAAGAACTTGAAGGGAAGACTTTGAGCAAGGGGTTTTTCGACTGCTCAAAGGCCGAGCGGTTGCTGGAATGGGTGCACACGACTCCAGTAGGAGCCTGAATGTGTTACTATGAGGCAGCCCTCCTAGGGTTATCAGCATGAACACATGTGTCATCTTGTTTAGGGCGAGGACGCGCTAGCCTATCCTACGGATGGCCGGGAAGACGTCGGGGGGCAGCGGATTGGAGACGCAGTAACGCTTGGCCCCGAAGGCGGAAACGATGAATTTCTTTTCAATGTCGAGCTTGGGCAAGAGTGGATGTTAGCGGGATATCATCGCGGCGAGGAAAGTAGAGCGAGCGATACTCATCTTGACTCGTCTTGAAAGCGGTGACCTCACCGGACGACGAGCGTTGCATGATGCAACGAAGGAAAATAGATCAGCGGGGGATTGCAAAATCATACCCAACCTTGAAGTGACAGTGGGGGATTAAAAATTATGCCCATGCTTGGACTGCTAGTACCACCGGAGGACATCAAATCATGTCCGGCAGCAGCCTATTTTACACCTAAAATCAAACTGATACTATCTGTTGAGTAGTCCCTGGTTATTTATGGGCTTGAAAACCAAATGGAGCACATACCAATATAACTTGGACAGGTTCAATGTATGGATTACGCGCTGAGAATTGTGTTCCGAATCTTTGCGGGGTACACTCTCAACGCGGTCCAGCAACTAGTGAGACAACACCGAGCTTTGTGGTCCGAATCTTGGCGGGGTTCACACTCGGTGTTGTACGGTAGGAACGCGCACCGTTGGCTCGTCGACTCAGTCAAACATGACCAGACTAACTCACCGCGTATCAACTTGGGCGTGTGAAAGGTCACACGCGTCCTTCATTTTGTTGGCGATGCAAGCTCCCGAATTTTTTTTACTCCAGGCTACAAAAATGATACAATATGGGAAGGACATTAGTATTGTAGCTGTAAGCCTATGTAGTTCAATTGTCACGGCTCCGAATGGAGCGGGACAGAACAAAGTTTAAAGAGTTAGGATAAGATGATATGGGGTGCACAGGGTCCTATTACCTTTTTGGGTTGTATAATCATCCGCATAAATCCACCTACAGAATCCCCCGACAGTCGAATGAAGGGCCGCTTGTAGCGACTTGAACCTTGCTCGCAGTTCGCTTTGGGAATTTTTTCTCAACCAGGTTTTATGTTATACTTTTGGATTATTAACTATTATCACGAGTACTTTTATTTCACTACTCTAGTCTCTAGGTACTTTTTGGAACGTCTAACGATCCTATGCATACTTTTCTTTGCGTAACTTGCGATATTATCACGATTGTACTTCACACAGGGGAGTAGGGAGGGGCAGGCATGAGGGCAAAGAAAATGTTGAATGTCGTCGAGGAAAGAGGATCAATGCCATAGAGCGAGGGACATGAACAAACTGAGCGGGTGCGGGCCGAAAACCACCGAGCAACGGAGCGCCCGGGTTGTCAAAAACAATGCACATATATCGGAGGGCCAGGACCTTGGCAAGCAAGGTAATTTTCTTGAGGCTTCTCAGATGAATGCAAGACTCACTCAACTGATCCCACCGACCACGGCGACATCTATTTGCAGCTCGACATGCAAACAGTAGCATCTGCCACTACGCTCATTCGCACCTTTGAACACAGTCATACAAAAAACGGCAAGTCCATGGTCCCAAATTAAATATTTAAAGCATAATATACATACACTAGCACCCACCTCCCAAACTCATCCACTCTTCGACACCCTTGGAGCTACACATGTAAACCTCCCAACAATCGCGAACCCACCCTTACCCCTCGATCATCTCCCGCAACCTCAACCCGATATTCGTCAAAATCGCACCGAGCAGCAAAAACGCCAACAAACTCGGTCCGTACTTATCATAATACATCCCATCCGCCAACCGATGCCGAATGCTGTATGCCCGGTACACAAAGATGACGGCGGAGTAGGCGATAGCGACCAGTGCCGCAAACGTGAACAGCCCGGCACTGATCAACCCCACGGTGTCTTCCGCGGGGATGAAGTTGAGGAGAGCCGTGGCGATGGTCCCGATGTAGATTGCGAAATGTAGCCATTTCTGTTTAGATTCATTGAAGATCACGACTGAGGATCAGTGATGATATAGCGTATGAGAGAGGAAATGTAGACTGACCAAGAACGTCCGCTCGGTAGCGAAATATACCTTGGGCTCGACCCTCACAGGCACAGCAATCCTCTTCCCCGGCGGTGCACTCCAATTCCTCTCCAATAACCTCTCACTCTCTCTCACCGCCCTCACCGACGGACCCACCTGCCTCTCCTCATCTTCATCCTCTTCATCATCCCCCTCTTCGTCCTCCTCATCACCCGCCTTCTTCCCTTTCGAACTCCGTTTGCGCTCCACGTCCTCCCTCAATCGATCCCTCAACGTCTCATCAAACGCCGAAGACGGCGCAAGGGGGTCAATAGAGAGCGCACGGTGCTTGCTGTCGTCGCCCGCCGGTGCCTTCCCAGTATGTTTGCGTGTCTTGAGGAACGGCGTCCGCTCGTCCACACCGGCGCCGCCATCGTCGTCTGCCTCATCGTCAGCATCTTCTTCCACTTCTTGGACTATCGTATCTCGCGCTTTCACACCAGGAACCCGAGATCCTTCAACGCCGCCTTTCTGCTTTTGCTTCTCTTGCTCCTTGAGGCTCATTTCACGGAAGGCGACCGCAGCGGCGACGTCTGCGTCTCTAAGACCTATCCGCGCGCCTTCGTCTCTCGCTGAAATTGAAACAGGCTATGAGCATTATACACTAAAGAGCAGAGCAGCGTACCTGGCGCGAGGTCCATCTCCTCGTCTTCTTCGCCTTCAGACACCGGTTCTGTATAATGACGACTCTCTATACCCATTTCCGGGGTGACGACTCCGGACGATTCTTGCCTCTCAGATGAACTCGTACCCCTGGATGAACTCTGCAAAGGTCGTTCGATCTGCAGGGCGCCAGTATCTGGCTTCAGGATGTCTACGTCCACTGCAGATAGGGAAAAGAAAAAGAAAATTCAGCAGGAGGGGAAGGGAATCTACTACAGGTATACATACTTTGTGGGAGCCAGAATGGGACGAGGTCGACACGTTCCGGAAGGAGGGTAGCGCATCCGTGAATAAATTTACTTTCGAGTACGCAGTCAGCATAGTTATGGACCAAAGCAATCAACATAAATTTACCTAAACTATTAGGGGTGAAATATGAGAATGCCGTACATAGAGATTTTTCCAGGTCAACATACCTTGGGGACAGCCTCTACCAGATGCGAGGATACAAGATCGGTGACCCACTGGGGCGGCTCCTGTCCATACTGGGTTTGCAGCTTCACCTCCAGCACTCCATACCTGTGAGCCAAAAGAAATAAATCACACGTGTTCGTTCAGTCACAGATTCCCTCCCGTAATGATGGAAAGAATAAAACCCGTACTTGAATAGTTCCTTATCCCCGTCAGGCAACTGCTCAAACGGATGGTCTATCCCAATGTCTGTTCTACGCCAATTAGAACCAGACCGAACCGTACCGTCCCAGTCGTCTTCACGGATCATGGTAAGCTCTGTATCGAGAGAAATACGCACACGAGCGTCACCCGGGAGCTGGAACGCCGTACGGTTATAAAACGTCCGCATCACTACGCGCATACAACCAACCCCGAAGTTCAATCAGCACACGACCGACAGTTTACAGGGAAGAAAAGACATACCAGGTTCCAACTTCTTGGTCAAGACCGCATATTGCACTTCGTTCGCGAGTTGGATCATCCCATCCACGTCCTCCTGCGTCTTCTTCCCCTTGGTCACCAGCCCTTGGAATTCTTCATCCATGATGTACTCGCCTCGCAGGAATGCGTTCACGAAGTGCTCTTTGATCGGGAAGCGGGCTTTGACGGACTTCTCTCCCGTCCAGTCTTCGCGATGCGTCTTTCGTTCGACGAATATCTGAGGGAGAGGAATTAAAGGTGGGATGGATGATATATGGAAAGGAGGGAACCTACAGTCTTTTGGTCGACATCGCCGTACCAACGTAGGCGGATCGCCTCCGCGCCCTCCGTCTTCTCCAGCCGACCCAAGTATAGCTCTAGATCTTCGTTATCAAAGTACACTGACGTGATCGCTGCATCCCTTTGCTCAAATTCTTTATCAGGATTGAAGACTGTCAACCGGTGAGCGACAGAGGTCAATTAAGACATCAGACAGGTTAGGGAGGGGGCCTCACCGAGAACGGGTAAGTGCTTCAATATCGCTAGTTTCAAGTGAACGAGGTTGTCCGGATGGACCTAAGTTGGTCGAAGCATGAACTCGGCGGATGGTCAGGTCATACGAGATGGAGATCCGCACCCAGTACTTTGTCGTCTGTCGAACGAACGCACTCTGATTCCCGCCTGCGCTAGAGTCTCCCTGAACCGGATGTCCTCGCGTTCGCACCAAGTCATACAATTTGGAAAGTTTCACTATCAGGCCATCCCAGTTGTACTTGTAGAATGGGCGTTTTTCAAGATAGTCTTGTACAAAGGTTGGTTTGAGGGGCCGATTCGTTTGTTTCTAGAAAGAGGTATTTGAGCGGGTGGTCGATCATAAGGCTAAGATATCCACTGACGTCATGTTTCTACGATAGCGTAGTCAGTGTATGATTGACTGTGAGCAAAAGAAAACGGACCTTTAGAATCTTCATAAATCCAGTGATATTAAGCTTGGTGTACAGTGCGAGGTCGTGGACGTCAGCAACGAGAGTCGCGACCTCTTCCTCGAGTGCGATGAATCGATCTTCGAGTGCATCGACACTCTGAAGGTCCTCATCCTCGTCCTCCGTGTCGTCATCTGAGCCGGCGTCTTGAGTGATACCTTCACGGCGTAGCTGTGCTTCTGTGTCTGTCCCATTCCTGTGGTGTCCGTTGTGGTGGGTAGGAGAGGCGGGTGTCTCAAGATACTCTTCTGTAACAAGCCGCTTGACGTCCCGTTCTGCGTCTTTTATGCGGCGAGAGAGTTCCGATGTCTGAGCTAATGTTTAGAGTTAGGTATGGATGGCATGAAACGAGACGCACCTTTGTCTTCTGAAAGTCGTGTATCTTATCAAGCTCCTTTTCCAGCAATGCGGTAAACTCCCGTTCGTCGTTCTGCGTCCAGTCGCGAGATGTTGTGCGGTTCTAAAGGCATGTCTCAGCTGAAATGTAATGTTGAGTAAAAAGAAATGCACCTTTAGCTCTCGCTTGAGAGAATTGTAGTCTAGGTAGTAAGACCTCCATTCATTGTAGAGGTCTTGCTGTGACAAAATAAGACATGTCACACGCACTGTGAGAGGGTGACGCTCACAGTAATTTTGCGACCGAACTTCATGGGAGCAGAGAGGAAGAAGTGTGCGAGGACAACTAAACGGGCTGCACTACCTAAAACGGCACGAACGTGCGTCGGTGTCACGCGACTATCACATGTCCGTCACAGATGCGTCACGGAATGCACAATGGGCGTGACTAGACCGGGACGCCCGTTTCTGCAACTTTCCGAGTCTGCCACTGGTATATAAAGGCATGCTGCTAACCAGACTTTCACTTTTACGTTCCCGCCATGCCCCTCGAATTTTGCGACACCCGAACCGAATCTGAACATCTGGAGCTAGACCAGAAAATCACGTACAATATAGCAAAGCGGTGGATGAAGGGCCCTCAAATGCCGAATCCAATGTTCCTGTGGATTAGGCTGCTGGTTCCTGTCATCTGTCCCTCCGTGTTTTCTGGGGCCTCCGAGAACCTTATATATGATTTTTTCGAAGCTAATCGAGAGGACCTCACGCCACTCTTGAAAACTGCATGGGAGACTCAACGATACAAGGATATCTGCTCATTGAGTAAGTGGTCTCCGGTTTGCTTCTGTATCCATGCCTCAGCCTAACGACACACTGGAAAGAATTCCTTAATCCCCCAAAGTCCTCTGAATCGACCTCTGACTCCGGATAGGGAAGAGTAGGGAAGAGTGAACTCCTGGAAACAACATATCTTCCCATTTATGCTGACCGTCATGAATCAATGTTTTCCTGTGATATATGTATGGGTTATCCATCCTGTCAATCAATTATCTATCATTCATACGTCTTGAACCTGCGCTGCACCTCTGACTCGTACTATGGCGCCCAGCCCCGGATGCTCAGGCTGTTTGTCTTTTGGTCTACGTCGTTGTACCAACGTAGGCGTGTCGGAAATTCCCTTTTAGGCATCCCGATGGGCCAGTCTCGAGTTGTCATCGGCACAGCGTCGCGAGATCATCTAGATGTAGCAGGTTTGTAGCCAATACCATCGCGAGAGCTTCCAGAGATTAGATATTCGCTCTAGATTACCTCGTGCAAATATAATTTTCTCGTGAAATTGATGTTTCATCGCGAAACCTCCCGGAGGTTTCGGAGTTCTCGGGATACAATCTTGATTTACCATAATCTAGCCGCACAAACCGACTCGCGATTCGATCGCGAAGGGCTCTTCACATCTTGACGAAGTCGCGCCGCTCTTTACAAGTCGTCATTCATTGCAGTCCCGATATTGATGCGGTAGTAGTCAACCGAGCTCTGCGGTATGCAAAATCTCCCTGTCCTCGAGTTTGTTGACTTATTTTGTTGGTAGAATCTGTTTGTTTACTTGTATATAACTAGTT
>MLYV02000563.1:0-43241 GCA_001913855.2 Hermanssonia centrifuga | reverse complement strand
GGTGTTGTCAAGATTCGAAGGACTGAGAGCCTGCGGGAATTGGTATGTTATATGCAGTTGCTATCAAGCCTTGTTCCGGTACTCACCTCAATTTGTTAGACCTCTTGAGTACATTTGTGCGGCATGCCAGCTCAGAGTTCATCTGAGTCTCTTCAAGTTGTAGATACATAATACTAGTAGCACACTCTATGAAGGACTCAATATGACAACAGCAATATATACCTACTAGTACAATATAACTGTCATCAGTAATATTACTCAATCCAAGAAATATTGCTATCAACGAGAATGCGCGTGAGCAGGCGAGCGGCGGACAGTAAGATCCGAAAGCCGATCTGCTCGATCGAAAGTTCGCATAGCTCTCGTAGCTCGCGTAGTACAACTCTACATAGTGCTACATAGTACCGCGATTCTATGTAGCGCTATGTAGAAGGGGGGTTGGCTATCCGAGCTACAGCTCCTACAGGGTCTATGTAGCTCTACATAGCAATCCACGTCCCTCCAGATGTGCTGTATACCGTGTTTATCCTCCTATTCATGGTTCCATTTGTGCTCGCCCGCTCCTTCCAGTTCCTCTCCATCCAGGCCGTCTCTACAGTACAGGTATGTGTTTTATCCTATTTTGATAGTACATATTACTGATTTTCACATTGCAGCCAATCTCAGCCCTCCTGATTGTCTACCGTGTTGCTGAAGGGAAATGTTGGACAAAGGATACTTACAATGAGGTTACCCAGTCTGCCAACATTATCCAAATTTCCACTCCCCGTGATGCCTCGTCAACTTGAAAGGTTGATCACTCTAGGTTACTGTGCCAGTGACTTAGGTGAACACGTAAATATTCATCATGATTGTTGAACCTTCCAAGTAAATTGTTACATATTGATCACCCGCAACTAGTATCCTGAACTTCCCTTCCAATTCCATTTCAGTCATCCCATTGAATGCCTCTTTCAAGTATTCACCATGTCTAGCTTCGTTCAATACATTGCGTTGTCGAAACGGATTATTATGACTGTGACATCGGCCCCGCATCCAAGAGTACAGTATCCAATATAGTTGACTACTGTATGCAAATCAATGACTATACTTTGAGCTTTACATTAGCCATCAGCGCTGAACTCCCGCCGGCGGAAAAGAAAGAATCTGAAAGCGAGCAGTATAAGATTGTGCCTAGGTTCTCACCTTCATGAACTGGTTCGGGGCGAGTACCGCCTGTCGAGTACTCGCAACGTGAGAAGCGTGCGCGCGTGAATGTGCGAGGTGTTGTAGGTGCGAGGGGATACTAGTAGTGTCGGCAGTAGAAACATTAAAAAGGGCATCCAACTCTTCAGTGTCTTGCTGCTCTTCATCCGGTTCTTTATTAGATCTCTCGACGGAATACTATTGTATGATGCTGTGGAACCTATTTCCGAATGCTGTTGAGTGACAGTAGATCGATTGAAACACACATAAAACACATACCGTGTATCACCAGTGTATACACGAAGCAAGATCTCTCCAAACGATGCAGACATAATGTTAGGGATATCTCCAGTGTATGCAGGACGGCTGACTATACGAGATTCGACGTCAACAGAAGTCGCAAAAAAGAAATGTGAACACACAACAGTTCTATTTTGAATAGAATTGAACGTAGGTTGAGGGTTCTTTTCTTTTGTGCCATAACGCATCTCTGCCATACCTATAAGAGCATGCTTTGACTCCAGCGATTCGAGAATTTGCGGGTCGGCTGGCCTCACGTCCTACACGTCGACCTGCGAAGTCAAACCCGTCAATTTAGACGTCACATGCTGCGAAAGGTGTTTCAGCCTCGACAATGGCTTCGGTGGTAATATGTGGGTGACAAATGTCCTCCATTTTCCACGGTAAGACCTTGTGGTCGGCACGCTTGTAAAGATCTCGTATATTGGTGCGGCGGAAGAGGGCACCAGCTCCGAGCCCTACCAGTACCTAAGTGTGCATT
This sequence comes from Hermanssonia centrifuga, assembly GCA_001913855.2. NCBI lineage: Eukaryota > Fungi > Basidiomycota > Agaricomycetes > Polyporales > Meruliaceae > Hermanssonia > Hermanssonia centrifuga. Next base: position 41,275 of record MLYV02000563.1, on the reverse strand, counting down.
CTCACGACACCATCATAACAAAGAATCTGAGCACGCACTGGTTCACTAGTCATTTCAAGACTTGTCTTGATATCGCCCATAAGAAATGCGAATTGCTTTGGGTCATCGATTTATTCAACAATTCTTCATATTGGGATCCGGCGCAGACAAGAGAGCCTCGATGATCTTGTACTCGACTGCTTTTGTGGTTGGTCACCCCATTCTATCAATATGCGCAGAGATTGATCAGAGTCGGTTTACCTGTCTTATGGTTGCATATGCGACTAGCAGAGGTCATAAACTTTGTTTTGCGCATTTATTCAATGGGAAGCAACGGATTCGAACTTTGGCGCCTCCAGCGGTGATCGCGTGCTTTCCACGTGGTGTGCTCGTGGCTCAGATCTCAGATCTGAGAAACTGCTCTTACCGACTCGGAATTTGAATGGTTCTGACTTCTGATCATGCTAGCGTTGACTGCTGAGTAGTAGTATCAGTATCTCATCACCCTCAAGCAAGAGTGGCAGGTAAGACTCATAGTAGCTCTCATACGATAACATTTCATTGACACCAGACTCACAGAGGTACCACTGGAGGACTAGTCTGACCCCCTATCGATTTCAACTGTTTGACTGAATCGTGTTCGGTGAAGTAATACGTGGTATTTTCTGGTACATACCTAATGCTTCCATGTCATCTCTCACTCATGTTGAAAGCAGTATTCTCCGCCCTGCGCGCATTTACCGTATGTGAGCGCAACCTCTCAACGGCGCTTCTCATTTTGATATTGAATCTGGTTGCAGTAGTAGCAAGGATTGTAAGTTGCCTACATTTATGTATGCCGATATGAAATATCCACCCTGCCCAGTACTTATTTAATCAGGAGCCTGTCTCCTTTACTGTGGATCATGTTCAAGTAGGTGCATTTTGTGGGGAGATAATCTCTCTTTCTCCCAAGGTCTTCTTCTAGTGAGTTACACCGTATCCCTGCACCGCAACCTTGAGTCTTCTCAAGTTCAATAATGTTAAGTACTCAGCAATGCCTAACTGCCAGAAATCTACTGAACGGATATCGCCTAATTGTTCTTAGGCCAACCCAACACCAACTCACACGAAGTTTACGCTTCTGCTACCATGCCTCGAAGTCTATCCCATTTAGGCTCGTAACCCAAAAAAGCCTTCAGGAGGAATCCCAAAATGAGTCACATCATCTCAGCCGGCACTGCAGGCTGGCAGCTCAGGTCTCCCGTTATAAACATCGCGAAAAGGTAAGCACGTTGAAACTGTTCGGAGATTCCATCGAAGGATGCAGTGATATCCAGGAGGTAAATATGTCAATGATCTCACTCATTATGCTGCTTTGCCTAATGTTTCTTTCTCAGGTACCCCGAGTTGTAGTTCTCGTTTAATCTCTAACTTACGTGCTGAGCGGTCGACAGAATACTTCGACCCTGTCACAATGTTGATGGAAGCCCTCTTAGCTCGCTGAAGCCATTTCACATCTTTGGAAGTTGATATGTTCACAAGCATCGTGCACTAGGTATTTTTGTCCGCAAGTTGCAATAATTGGTGGTATTATAGCTGTGGAGCGTTCATGATATGGCTCACAGGATCCAGTGTGCACTGACGCGCGCAGCAAGCCTAGGCAGTCATATTAAATATCGGATGCATACTAGAACAATCACCGCTGAACCCAGAGCACATGGAAGTCAGTCCGGGTGAGTCGGTTCTATCTGTAGCCTGCGCCGGTATCACAATCATGATGGAGCAAAGCTTCTAGTCGTTAACTTTCAAGCTGAATTCCCTCATTGATCCTCGGCAGCCCTCCGATTATACAAGTACTTGCTCCAAAGGTCCAGCGGGCTCTGCCCACCGCCTGACAGGTTCGACTACCATCTGATTACACCAGAGTTGGTATACTATCTTCCCCTCGAACTCTATCAGGCCCGAATCCATAAAAGATGTGTCGGGAGTCTGTCGAGATGCATTCAAATTAACTGCGGAGAAGTACAAATACCTCTATTTATCAGGACCGCAAATCCAGCGCCAACATACACGGTTCGCTCTACTGCCCTTATGTCTCAAAGTTCATCCAATGCAGCAATTGTCGCTGCTTTCAGAGCCGAGTACGTTACTCGTTTGTCGTTTTATACAAAGACTCAGTCACGAAATCGTTCACAGCTTGCTTGTGAACTTTACAATCTTTGCGATGTGCGGTGAGTCAAGGTAGTACTGTCAAGATTTTGACTTTCTGGTCTTATGGAATGTGATACCAGCATTGATTGCCTACGAATATATCATCACAATCAGCCAAGAAGGGGCGATGGTATGGCGAAAAAGGCGGTCGCTTGGTACATGGATTTTTATAGCCAACCGCTATCTGATGATTGCTTTTATCATACAACAAGCCTCTACTTATACTGCTCAGGTAAGGCTATCAAATTGTGCCGCTGTATCGATCGTTCCATTGACTCACTTTATAGACGTCAGGTGCTTTATCATGTCGCACTCATAGAGTTTACTGATTCTTCTGGTTCTCTGTGGCAGTTGTGCCTTTGCAAATATACTAGGTCGCATATTCACCATTGCCCAGTACGTGATATTCGCCGGTGAGTGGGCAGAGTCCGTTCGCTGTACAGATTTCTGAATCCTACCATAGTATTCGCTGCACTCCGTGTATTCGCCATATGGGATCGCAATCGTCCCATGGCGCTTCTCGTTCTCGCTTTGAATCTAGTGCCAGTTTGGACCGAGATTGTAAGCCATTTTTCTCACATAGTATTCTGAATGTTGCGCTTATACTCCTCACAGTATTTTTACTCTCAAGAAACAAATAGCTTCACCGTCGATGCGGTCCTAGGCTCGTTCTGTGGTGTCAATCTCAGTGTTCCAGCAAACATCAATCTAGAGTACGTCAATTATCTTTCTCGCCATACACATGCTATAACATGTTGTTTAGCTGTAAGTACAACGGTTATTTATGTCAACTTACATGTAAGGGAAATATCGCGCAGTGACACTAGGAACCCGTATTGCTTTGATCTTTGCGGACGTTCTCGTATTGGCGGCGACCTGGCATAAAACGTTCAAGAACCGCATGGAAGGCGCAAGGATTGGTATGGAAACTCCACTGAGTAGCATGCTACTCCGCGATGGTTCGTCTTTTGTATGTCTATCGAAATTGATTAGCTGAACAGCGGCTACAGGCACGGTGTATTTCGCGTGAGTATCTGTAAGCTATAGGGTACTTATTTGACCACTCACCAGTCCGGTACTATGGATGCATAGTGCAATCCTTGCGATGAATGTCGCCGAAGTGGTAGTCAAGACCATTGTATGTTCACTGCTTCGCACCGGTGTTTCTTGGTCCTCTGATTTTCTTTCTCAGCCACTGCTGCAAACTACCGCTCCTATCCCTGTGATCATCTCTGCGTAAGTATACTATCAGCATCGTAATAAACTAGCTTTTAACTCAATAATCATTTGATAGCTTGATCCCGATCCTCATTTCTCGATTTTTGCTCAACCTGCGCAACGTTGGGGAAGCCGGCAGTACTATGCACGATTCTCTTGACTCACAGTTTTCGGCCCCTGAATTTCACTCTCCCACGTGGGCGAGTATTGTTGGGAATATGGGAGAAGATCTTGATCATGGCACCGCAGAAATGGAGGGTTGGGACGATAGTGACGCAGCTGAAGAAACCAGAGCGCGGGATGCACCTAGTCCTGAACGCCGCTCGGGGGCATTCATCACCGATAATAACGACGAGGTCCAAGAAGTGCGCCTTTCGTTTTTTGTTATATCCAATACTTTGCTAATGGCTTCCTTCCAGATTCTATAACGCGTGGTGTTAGTCTCATGCGGACTGCCATTGTGTACCGTTTGATAATCGAATTACCTGACATTGTAAAGATACCATGAAATGTACTAGATTCGATGATAATTTCACCTCGCAAAGAGGCATTCGATATCCGAACTGGCTTCAGGACAGATGCGTCAAGTTCCAGGCTGTAAGTTGTAGGATCAGCCGATTAGATCATTACGGTCTAATATGATCTAATCTGATAGTCGGGATTTGTAATGCATTCACTCGTTGCGGCCAGCAGGTCAGTTGCTACCTTGGCACTTACTACTACTCTGTGGCAGGCATGGCAGAAACAAGGTGGAACTGTGCATTGATTGCTAAAACCCATACACTGCAACAGACAGCCTCCTCAACGATGGGCTTGGGCTCGGGAGTATTCGGGTCTGTGCCCCTCATTGACTACGCTTATTAAATCTTATGTGACGTTGCAGTACGGACAACCAAAAAATACTCACCAGCGGAGATTTGATCTAGATATTTGAATATTCTATTCTGCATTCAGAACGAAACCTAAGCCCTCCCCCCCCCGTCTTAGTGGCTGTATGATTCAGGATCGCCAATCAAAGGCGGAACGAATATCCAATCATCCCGTTAATCACCGTCATCTCAGTTAAGACGTGACGAGCAAAGTCTGCCAAGTGAGTAACGCACTCTTCGACTGATCTAGAGTCGTCGTTTACCACGAAGTGTAACTAACGTTTCCACCTGGCGATCTAAGATCCACGGATGTCTCGATGCTATGGACCATACCACACAGGATGCTGAGTAACTGGTTCGAACTCATCAAGGCTACGTTTATGCTATGAAGTGTACCAATGAATGATACCTTCGCCATCGTGACTCATACCGTGACTTATAGCCCAACGTAAGGACACCTTTCTATAAGTTATCTCTTCTCTACTATACGACAGCTTACTTTTGCATTAACTGACGCAAGTGATATCATTGTTTTCCCTTATCCGTTTCAATCAGCCTCCCAAGAATAGGCGAACCGCGCGGGCTGTGCTAAGGATGTTTGGGGCCATCTAGAGTGCTTAGCTACATGCTAATGTTGCTTGTGCGCGTTGCAAGCTCAATCGATCGGAGGAGCGCACAGGAACTGGGTCAGCCATCGTCCGACGGGTGACTTCAGCCTGCCTCGTCTCCGCCGTTGAGACCCAATGCACAACCTGGTCCGCAGACTTGGCCATTGAATGTCTTAGCTGAAACTGCTTCGGGGAGAGGTTGAGACGATTCTGCAAGGCGAAGGATATATATAAACTAAATACCAAGGTCAGTCCTTTATAACCCAGGACCTTACTTCCGAAGAGTATATCGCGCATTCATCTCACAGCCATGTCTCAACGCTCATCCGATGCCGATATTATTGCTGCATTCCAAGCCGAGTGCGTCGTTCTTCCCCTCGTAAATTCCATGATGTGACTATCTCATGAATTCACCTCCAGCCTCGTGGGTGTGTTCGCAATTTACGCTATGAGCGGTGAGTGAGGATTGTCCAAAAGAGAATGCGCTGATAGTGCGTCTGGTATAGCATTAGTGGCATATGAGTATATGATCACTGTTAACCAAGAAGCAAGGCTGATCTGGCGAAGAAAATGGAGCCTTGCCACCTGGATATTCATGGCGAATCGATATGTAATGGTTGCAGCTGTGATAATGACTTCTGCTCCTACACCGACCCAGGTGAGCTATATCACTAGTACTTGTTTTCACCATCCTACAGAGTTGACTTTGCTTGTAGAGGTAAAATTGTTGTTCCATCGACTGATACTATTCATTTCGTTAACGCCGCTACTATTTGCTATAGCTGCAATGTTTCCTATATGTTGAATAACATCTTGAATATCTCGCAAGATGTCATATTTGCCGGTACGAGTCAAGCACCTTCCTGAATCGTGTTCTCTCCTTCCTCCTGACCTCAAAAGTAGCGTTCTCGACACTGCGCATCTTCGCCATATGGAATCATGACTTGCGCGTGGCACTTCTTGTATTTGCCCTAGGCATGGTCCCTGTAGCAACAAACACTGTGAGCTGAATACTTCCAAATCTATCTTGACAGGGTGCTCACTGTCGTCTAGTATGGACTCACTCGCGAAACCAGCGTCGTTGCTTCAAGTGCAGTCCTAGGATCATATTGCAGCGCCACTATTAATATCACTGCAGATGTTGTGTTAGAGTAAGTCGTCTGGTCTTTCCGTAATTTTATCTGACTATATGACGCGAGAGTCAGTTGTGAGTACTTAATGCTAGTGACACATTCCACCCCAAATTTCAAATTGAGAATATATTCTGCAGTTTCTATAGGAACTCGCATTGCCGTTATTTTCTCAGATATCATCCTGTTGGTCCTGACATGGTGTAGGACATTTCGGCACTGGGTCGAGGCGAGAAAGTTCGGAATACAATCGCTTAGCGGGGTGGTCCTACGAGATGGTTAGTGGTATTCCCTTCTTCAGGCCAAATCAGTTAGCTGACTTCCACGGTAGGTACAGGCTATTTTATGTGAGTCTTGAGGAAGTATGTAGAGAATGATCTTATAAATTGAGGAATTTATGCTACGTATAGGGCTCTTTTGGCGATCAATATTGGGCAGGTGCTCGGGAACGCTATAGTGCGTATATCTTCAATCTAATTTGGGAACACGTCCATAACGTCCGTCAGCCATCACTATATAACGTATCCCCTCTGGTTAACATTATAGTGGCGTGAGTTACTTCATACCTAAGTAATAACTTTGTGATACTCATTAAGCCATAGATTGCAGCCTATCCTCGTCTCTCGTTTTCTTCTCAACCTGCGCCAAGTTGCGGAACCCCAAAATGGAACAAGTGATATCTTCAACTCGCGCTTCTCTGTTCCTGGGTTCCGTGTCCCTACATTGGCGAGCATTATAGGGAATATGGGGGAAGATCTTCATCATGGACCTGACATTGAAGAATGGGATGATGTCGCTGAGGGCTCGGAGCCTCAGGCTAATGGTAGCGTTCCGCATGGAGAAGTAGCAGCTCTGGTGGCAGCTACTGACCCTCGCTCAGGGATGTTTTTCATCAATACCGAAGGCGAGATTCAAGAGGTAGATTTCGAGGCAGATTATACACGTCTCCCTTGCTAATATTAATGATCTGCTTCCAGGTACCTGTCAATGCTATAGTTTAGCAAAGGATTCTTTTCGTGAACACCACTATTTATTGCGTTCAAGTTTGCTACTACAGACTCCCGTTACTCTCGACCCACTAGTAGGACTTACCAGAAATTGCCCATCACGGCCTTGATCACAACGACTTTATAAATTATGATCAGCTGCTGTTTCTTTTCTTTCGTCTTTGCAATTATTTTATATGGGACCACAATGGGCCTTCTCTCTGTGTATGTAGGTCTATTCTTATTTCATACACACATTCTGCCTAACGGAAGTAACCACAGTTTAGTACACACCTCAGTTATCGACACTGCGGTTAGTGAGCAAAGGTATTGACTTGTAAGTGAACCGTAAAACACAATCAGTAGACGAAGGGGACAAGCCTGTAGGGTGTCCGTTTTGACCAACTGGTCCATTCTTCTTTAAACTCCTCCTGCAAAACTTTGTCTTCCTTCGGGGCCCTGCTAACAAGAGAATAGCACAGGACAGCGCTATAACTGATGTATGCGACTGCAAAAAGCTTTCCACCCAGATTACCCCACATCCCTGCCTCCATGAACCAACAACCATGGCAAAACAACTGGCTCAAGCAAGCTCCAGAGTAGAACAACACTGAACCAGTGTAAGCAGGGTGCCGTACTATAGAATATGGCCCGTCCGTTATCAACTTATGCTCCTTCTTGACGGACAACTCAAACGTGAAGTATCGACCAAGATGGCGAAAGGAAGTGGCCCTTATGGACGCACCCGCGCACATCAAAGTAAATCCAAGAAGGAAGCTAAGCGATATGCGAAGGTTATATGCGTTCTGGCCTGGCCCTTCAGGTGCATATTCTTCCCTTGTTCCATTTGAGGGGAATAAGATGGAGGAGAGTATGGTCAAGACTTCAACGAAGTTTATCGTGTATAGCGCACGCTATGTGATCCGATAGCATCAGATACACCTGCATAATGATATGCAGAATTGGATTTCGTACCCGGAATATGAAGGGCAACGGAGTTCCTACCATTGTCGCAGAAGCATCTCGTACTCCACCACGAGCGGTAAAGCGCACACGCTCTTCCTCAGAAGCAGGAGGATTGGGAGGTTTTGAGCTGATGTGACAACAGTACATGGCAATAAACAGGAGGGGAACTTTCAGGATGAGGGAGTCGACCAGCATATTCCTCCGGCTTAACTTAGAAGGGGAGTGTAGCGAGCCAAGTCAAAGTTTCGCCCTGGCTATATGCGTTATCTGTGGGAGAATGGGCTCAGAGCGTGCGTAACTTCGATAGACCACGTTTACTGACCGCGCGATTCAGAGAAATATGCGCTTAAAAAGCGTAAAACACAGCGTTGCCCGGGCTTGCAGAGGGAGGAGCTGTAGTTACTTGTTTTTTTTTCTTCGTCTGGACATGTTATGGTCGAATACATACTTCAGTGCATCTATATTCCATCAATATGTAATTAAAGTTTGCATCAGACGCCCGACTGTTTCGCCACCTTCGTCTCTTTCGCTCTCTTTCGGTCCCTGAGTCTCTTTGGCAACTACAAGTTTCTTCTCTCTGGCGACATCAGGACGCACGAATGTACGTATCCGAAGAAGACATCTCTGAAGAGATTAGAGCCCATCTCCCGGGGACGGAAGAGATTATCGTTCAATATATCTCTGGGTACCTCCTCAATCTCGACGATGCAGCTGAAGATGAGGATGTATTACAAGTTGCTCGTACAATCCTGGAGTCTGCTATACCCTCCTCCTCGCGTGCTGTCTCCAGAGCAGATGCCAGCCTAGAAAAGGTCATAACAAAGCTGGGCGAGATGTTGGAGGAACCTCTGAGGAAGCGGGCGGAGACGCAAAGGACTGGAAACGTGAACGGGCATGGGAATGGGTTGATCAGGTTGGACAAGGTGATGGATATGAGCAAGACGGCGGCGATGAGCAACACAGTCGCGTTTGGTGAAGGTGTGGACTTGGAGAGTATCAACAAGGGAAAGTGAGTGCACTATCATCGGCACCGTCTGGGATATGCAGGTACATTGATGATTAGAGCCTCTCGAGTCGACGTGAAGAAGCTAGAGAAACAAGAGGCGAAACTGAGGGTGCGCATTGGAGCCATGTCTTCAGTCAACTATATAACCCTAACAATCTTGTAGGCCAAGATAGACAAGCGCTCACGCAGGGATTTGTACGAAGGCTCAAAACTACTAGACCAGCACAAGAAACAGGTGTGTACCTTGAGCGACGTTTCACTTTGAAATATGATGGTGATACCATATGGCGTGAAGCAATCATACGAGGAGCTGTTCATGAAGATCAACCCCCTGGACGCAGCAGCTGCTTCCAAAAACAAGTCCAAGGACGTTCATCTACCCTCAATCGACGTCAATTTTGGATCAAACCGTATCTTGTGAGCCAACTTACTTTATAATGCGTATATACGCTGATCACTTGTATAGATCTGGTGCTTCCCTTACTCTCGCTCATGGTCGCCGGTATGGTATCATTGGTCGTAACGGTGTTGGAAAATCTACTCTCCTTCGTCACATCGCCATGCGAGACGTTCCCATTCCCTCCCACATTACTATTCTTTTCGTGGAACAAGAAGTTTGTATCAATTTCTCAATTGTTTACAACCATTTGTTGACTCTTTTTGCAGATTGTCGGAGATGAGACAACGGCACTGGAGTCGGTTTTGCAAGCCGATGTATGGCGGGATATCCTCCTCAGGGAAGAAGCCTCTTTAAACGCGAAACTTACCGAGCTCGAGGCCGAGAACGACGAGAAGCGCTTTGACGATGCTCGGGATGAAGCCCAGACTCGGCTTGCAGAGGTACACGCTCGTCTGGCAGAAATGGAGGCCGAAAGTGGGCCTGCAAGAGCGGCGGCTTTGCTTGCCGGTGAGTGTTTATTCGAGAACTTATCAATATCTCGACTCATATGTTCTTTAACATTAGGTCTTGGCTTCAGCGAAGCAGACCAATCAAGGCCTACGAAGTCTTTCAGTGGTGGTTGGAGGATGCGGCTCGCACTCGCTCGTGCACTCTTCGTCAAGGTATTTCTTTTCTTGCCAGTCTCACACTACGATGTATTCATTCCTTGGCCGCTGATAGCCCGCTCTCCTCCTACTGGATGAGCCTTCGAATCACAGTTCGTCATGTCTCGATGATTCTACGGTTTTTGGTTCGCTGAGTATCTTTTCTAGTCGATTTGAACGCCTTGGCGTGGCTCGAGGATTACTTGCAAACTTGGGCTGGAACGCTCTTAGTTGTGTATGTATCTATGCGCTTTGACTCTACAAACGAACCTTACTGATCTTCTCATCGTGATATGACCCAGCTCTCACGATCGTGCATTCCTGTAAGTCATTCCCTAGTCATACTTCCCAATGTGGTATTAACTTGTGTCATTCAAGTGACGCAGTTGCAACTGATATCATACACATGCATTCCGCTCGTCTCGATTACTACAAAGGGTATGATATATCGCATCCTCTCGCTTCCATTCTAAAGACGCCAATATTAGAAACTTCACACAATTCTATTCCACCAAATCCGAGCGTGATCGTAATCTTCGGAAGGAATATGATACTCAGATGGAATACCGCAAGCACTTGCAGGCTTTCATTGACAGATGGCGGTACAACGCGAACCGTGCTGCTCAGGCGCAGTCGAAGATCAAGATCCTTGAGAAGGTTCATCGCTTTTCATTATTCTCAATCATCAGTACTCACACCTTTTTAGCTTCCTGAACTGACTCCACCAGAAGCTGATGAGACTGAGACCTTCAAATTCCCTGAAACCGAGAAGATCTCTCCTCCGCTCCTCCAATTGAATGAGGTCACATTTGGGTACACAACCGATAAGGTCCTTCTTAAGGGCATCAACATCGATGTCGGTCTCGACTCTCGGATGGCGATTGTGGGTCCTAACGGAGCCGGAAAATCTACCCTGTAAGCCTATATTTTCTCAAGAGGCACATGTCTGAGATTATGATCCTAGCATCAAGTTACTTATGGGTGATTTGAAACCTATGGCTGGGCATGTCACTCAAAATGGCCGTCTGCGAATGTGCGTGCGAATCATGGTCCTACTCAACCATTTCTCACCGTTTATTTCAGTGGTTATTTCGCTCAACATCATGTAGACAATCTGACGCCCTCGATGAGTCCAGTACAATTCTTGGCGTCGAAATTCCCAGGTAGGACTGAACAGGAATATCGATCTCATTTGGGCAACTTCCAGATCAGTGGTATGACAGGGTAAGGAGCATATTGGTGCGGTACCTCATTTGCGTAAACTGACTCATTTTATTTCATTTTTACAGGTTGCAACTTATTGGGACACTGAGTGGAGGTCAAAAGTCCCGTGTTGCGTTCGCTGCTCTCTCGTTACAAAGACCCCATATCCTGCTCCTCGATGAGGTATGAACACCAACCATATCCTACTACCTTACCACTGACCTCATTCATTAGCCTACTAATCACTTGGATATCGAGGTCTGTTGTCTGACGATATATTATTTTATGTGATACTGAATCTTTACGTCACGTAGGGTCTTGATGCATTGATGACGGCTCTCCGTACCTGGAATGGCGGTGTGATCGTCATCTCTCACGACGAACGATTCATCACTACAGTAGCAAAAGAGGTACGCCATTTGCGAAGGTCCAGCAGAATTGTAGTCCTAATGAAAATTCTCTAGTTGTGGGTATGCGCCGATAACACAGTCACCAAGTTTATGGGCGACGTACAGGCCTACAAGGTGAGTCGATGTTTCTATTGGTTTTTTTTGCGCAGTCATTTGCTGATGTTTGAACCATCTCTTAAGAGCCTTATTGTGAGCAATGTGAAAGCACGGCCTTGAAACTGCCGTTTCTTTCCGGTGAAGTAGACACCTTACCGAAGATATGTATCATAGCTTCCGGCGTGCCTATGCATACTGTTTTTTTTTCGCAAATATACGTTTGCCATATTTATTTTTAGCTTGTTGTACGGCCTACAGTGCCCACCGCTGGGCCTATTACACTGGCACCTTGGACATAGTCTAGAGCCCCAGGAGGTGGCGTAACACGATGGTCAGTTTAAACCCACCCATCCCGTAGATATCAAAGCTCACCGCGGTGTATGTGTCCTTCCTCGAGACATGCAACCGAGGTGGCAAAACAGGCTGATGAAAACTACCCCGGAGAGAGTGGGCCCACATGGGACCGGGACTGATTATGTCTAGTTTCGGTAGCGGCGTGGGAGAACTTTGACGCCTTCACCATGACCGTTGCGGCGGTCAGTCTACTAATTGATCTCAGTCACCGCTTCAAGTTGTCTTGCCAGAGTCCGGACAGAATCGCGTTCGATGTTCAACATTTACGGGCACAGCAAGCAGATCAACCCCACATCTCGAGGATGCCGTCCAACTCCGTGTGATTCTGCGTGCGCTAGAGAGATCTTCAACGGGCGGCGTCACGGGCTACGATCTGGTGCAATATCCCGCTGTTTCGACATCTACTCATCTCACCATGTGCAACAAGACCCTTCGGGACTGATTTCCACCGGAGACATATTCGCAACTTGCAACATAGATACCACGGTCACCTCGAATCCCCTTGAAATGCGTAAAGAAGCAACCCGTGCGACCGTCAGGCGATACTATTCTTCGTAATCAGTGAGTCTTACCTAGCTCGCAAAGCCTGATACGGCATTCATATCACCCTTCCATAAGGTCACAGTGCGCTCTCCCTAGCATGGAATGCGCATATAATTTAAAATCTCGTCTCCGTAGATCTCCGTGAGATAGCAGCGTCGGTGATGGCAGACGACGGGCGGTTAATACGTCGACGGGATCTTCTTACCCTCACTTCTACTGCCAGTACCTTCCGGATAATTGAAGACATGATCGTGCTCCGGTGAAAATTATCTGGAGTCGGTACGTGTGGGATACCGGGTACCTCCAAGTCGGTAGCGCAAACGGTAAGGATGCGTCTCTGTCATTCCAGATTGTATGATCTTAAATATTATCTTAGATTCAGAAATGGTAGGTACGTTAAACCCTGCAACTTCGTGAGTCATTGGTATTTCTATCACATCATAGGTGGGAGTTTTTTTAATCCTTTTGCAGCACTGGCTGATTGGGGTTATACTAGTACTGTAACTGATACAACGAGTAATTGAAATATCGAATCGTTGATTCAATCCGATATGATGCGCCTCACTGTCTGTTGCAATCTTAAAGTCAATATCATTTGAACGGCATCACTGCAGCAGAAAACTCGACTCCGGTATTTTTACGTCTCTCGGCGTCGATTATGCCGTATGGGAACGAAGAGATGCTATTTGCAGAGCTCGAGAGGCCACGTTCGAGTCGGACTGCTTTCTCATCAATATGACAGCTGAGCTGAAACCTGACCGCATTTATCTACCTGATAGATGTACCCCTTTCACATGTACAAGGACCAGCACTGCAATCTCTCGAGTGCCCTTCAAGCTTGGATGGTGTGTGGAAATCATCATGTACTGGTCCACTCAGAACAAGGTATATAGGCAAGCTGCAAAAGAGGTCACTGTAATTACTTCAAGACCTTCTGGCACGCCATCCCTTCACAATTCACAAACATGTCTCAAGTCTCATCCGACTCCGGCGCCATCATCGCAGCTGTCCAAGCCGAGTATGTCCTATTCAGACGTTCATGACAGCACCACTAATCTATCTGATAGTGTGGTTGACACCTGTATAGACTGGAGTATGACTGGTAATAGCTGAATCTTTGTAAAGGGACGAGCTGGTATTGACGATGACAAACCAGCTTTGGTCGCCTACGAATATATCCTGACGCTTAATCAAGAGGTCGCAATGATATGGCGACGCAAGTGGACATTGGTGACCTGGCTGTTCATGGCCAATCGATACTTAATGATCGCACTTATAATATTGGAGGTTTCGCCTTATACAGCTTCGGTAGGTTTTTTTGCCACCTTCTCAACTCTACTACATTGACAAAGGGCTGGATTTGGTGGTAGAGGTGAGTTAAAATTTGCCACACACCTATACTTTTTGTTTATATTCTGCTTTCAACTGCAGCTGTTCCCCTGGGATGAGACTGGATTACATATTGATCTTGGCACAGTTCGTAGTATTCGCCGGTGCGTCACGAAGTTCTCTTCAAAATGACATGCTCCCTGAGCTCTGCAATAGCATTCTCAGCACTGCGCGTGTTTGCTATTTGGGATCGCCGTATTTACATGACGCTACTTGTCATGGTACTAAATTTGATGCCATTCGCTACCAATATGGCATGTGTTCTCTTTTTTCTTGGTCTCTCACGCTCACGAGTCAGTGCAGTATGTTTTTATTAGATCAACAACGATCTTCGCCGCGGATCCGATATTTGGCATATTCTGTGGTACTACTCTCAATGTCCCTGCCCTCACTAATTTCCAGTGAGTCAAATCGGTCTGAATGTATCGACGATCTATATCTAGTCTGATTAGACGCAAGTGTCTAGGAATTATCAATGTTGTATCGCATATTAACATGATAGAAAGTGACACTTGGAACCCGCCTTGCTCTCATCGCTGCAGACGTACTTGTGCTGGCACTGACATGGCACAAGACATTCAGTCATCGGATGGCTGCTCTCAGAGTTGGTGTGCAAACACCGCTGAGTGCCATGCTCCTCCGTGACGGTTCGTCGTCCCTATTCACATATTGCACCTGTGCTGACTTGTTCACCTAGGAACAGCGTACTTTCTGTGAGTGTTATGAAGGATGAGCTACATACCACCACCCACTATGCACAGTGTCCTCCTTGCCATGAATATTGCTCAGGTAGCTTTGAAGGCTGTAGTATGTCCTTTACCATATCTGACGTATAATCTTCTGATTAATGGAAATTGCACCAGCCCTCACTGCAGGCTGTCTCTCCTGTGATCGGTATCTTAGAAATGTAAGTGTATCCAATTCAGAGCACCATGAACCTCATCAGAATCCTAGCTTGACTCCCATCCTAATCTCCCGCTTCCTTCTCAACTTGCGCCAACTTGGAGAACCCGAGAACGAAACACAGAGTCGCTTCAATTTTCGATTTTCGATCCCTGGCTTCCGAGTTCCGACGTTGGAAAGTATCGTCGGGAATATGGGAGCGGATCTTGACCATGGTCCAGCCGGAGAGGTCGACGATGATGAAGCTGAAGAGGCTGATGTGAATGGAGGGGATGCGGGAGTAGCAGTTCTTGATGCTATTGCCGCTGCCGGCTCGGGGGGGGCTTGCCACGGAGAGTCTTTATGAGCTCCAAGAGGTCAGCCCCCTTTCTTGCGTATTGGATCTTGTGCTCAACATGTTCCTCTCTAGGTACCTCGCCAGATGGCTTGATTTCATACAACTCCCTGCACCACAAAGTACGAACAATCGATTTGCGCATGCTGCCAGCGTGAGGGACCCGAATGGGCTCATTCTGATATTCAAGATCGTATTTATTATTCTGGATGCCGTTGTAGAAATGCTCTTCGTTCCTGTTTCTCTCGTTTCCTTTCTGCGTTGCCCTATGCCAGTTACTTCTCTACCTAAAATATTAGATAGTTCTCAAATGATCTCAGTCAGCTATAACCACCGCGCACTGGTATGCGGAGTAGAGTCACCCGTCGGCACTGATCATATTCGACGAGACACATTGTCCCGACGAATGACGTAGATCCACCAATATGCATATGGTAGGACATAACCAACACGGCAGAAATTTACTCGACAGGAGAGAAGAATTCGAAAGGACTTGAATATGCAAATCATGAGTCCCGGGTGAGCTCCTCCGAGTCTTCAGATATTGTGTGCCGTAACTGATTGCTGGCGCGCACGGGGGTATTACAGGGTGTTTCATTTGCTCTCAACGCGTTTGTTGGTCTCTCTCCAAAGTGTAAGCAGCACTGGCATGGCAGAGGGGAGCTCCAATTCCGGTAAATCTTAGTCCGACATACCAAATTCGCGGCAGTACAGTGACAATGTTTCTCGTCGATGTCTCACCGTCGGTGGGTAAAATGAGTGAAGGCGAAAGCAAATGGCAAAATGGAGACGACAAACCTCGAGCAGTGGGATGGCGTCGACAGTTTGAGTAGAACACTACCAGCTCTTTCCTTCATCGCATTAATGGGGTAGTGGTAACCTGGGTCGTTGCCATCGACCCGCCGGGGGTTCGATTCCCTCTTAATGCATGCATATGTTTTTACTTTGGTAATTTTCCAATGACTTTTCTAAGTTTTCTTAAATACTTTTTGATGTACGAAGTTCGAAGTTCGAAGCCAGAACTTCCGACTCAGGAGTCTGAATAACTATAAACATTGAAATTTGTGTTGAATAGACAGATTATTAGGATATATACACTACGTTTGCGCTTTCTCGTAAGTTTGCAGTATATCATACAGCTAGGTTTTATATACGAATAAAGACAGATAAATACAGGCTTAAATAGAGAGCAATCGAATATGCATCTTTGCCTAGCGGTAGATAATATAAGTGTGTCCAAATAGAATATAGGCGTGTCCACACAAAATAGATACGTGTACTCCCGGAGATCTGGTTTTACAAAAGTACTGACAGATTCTAGGCAGCCACGGGGCCAGGTGATGCCGCAGAAATCGTTCTGTTTATGGAGGAGGGCAGGAATAGATCGAAAAGCGGCAGTGAACTGAATACGGCAATGAAAGTGACCGCGCCCTTGATGCCAACGGATTGCTCGCTGCTCCAGACGTAGAGCACTAATTGCACAATAATACATACGTATCCTGTAACAAGGTTAAAGAGCCCTGGGATGATATAATAATCAGTGAATAATTCAGGCTGCTGAGCGGAGATCACGTACAGTGCCACATTACCCATCGCCATGAGCATCGCCCACCGTTGAACCTGGTCAAAAGTTTGTCGCTGGGTTCGTCGTATGTGCTGTACCTCAGAGAGTCCTTGGATCGAGAAGCTCTAAGAGGTACCTCACCCAACTCGTCGGTTAGAACGAGTGAGCTCATTGCAGCGCTAATGCTGAGGAACAACGACAGGTAGCTGAAGGCAAGCAGGGCTTGACCCATTGCGCTGTTCTCCCCGACCCCAGTTTGGAGTGTATTATTCATGTACCCAAGGAGATGGACTTCCATAACAGAAAATAGAGCAGACTGAACAAGGATTGATGTTTTAGATATCCACAGGCCATTAGAATTGCTCTATGAAGAACTCACTATGGTGGCGGAACATTGCAGTGTCGCTAACCAGCTGCTTTGAAGAGACTTGACGGTAGGGGGCAGATCGTCTAAGATCAATTATAAGATTACGGTTGAAGTAAGCATATGGGCCACTCACATGTGACATGCGTTGAGAAGGAACCGATTGGTGCGGGTGACATCTGGATGCAACTGCAAGGAAAGGTTGTGATAGTTGAACTTGGCGGATACCAGTCAGTGGCAACCCCTGGATTTATATAGCATCACCAAATTGGCGCTATCTCGAATTTCGGCGACACGGTTCAGCAGAGTTAGTATTGATGTAAACATTCTAAGGGTTCTAAGTCCGTGTTTCCAAAAGCATGCGACGTTCTGCAGAGATGCAGAGAACTAGGCAATGAGACCAGTGCACCGCGTTGAAAGGGCACTCCCTCGGCCAAGGGTCTCTAATACCCTGGGTACCATGCTTTCAACGCGAGGACGCGTTATGAAAAAAGCAGGTGGCGGCCTTGGCAATCTGAGGTCGCCGATGGATAAATGTCATCACGGTACTAGTAGCCTAACTGTGCGCAATAAGTTTAAGGGTTAGATAGCTTATTGACGCCACTTTGATGGACAGGATTATCTATGACACAAAGCACTGATATTAACTGATGTCGTTTACGTCAAACACGCTAGGAGGTACGTACTTGTGGACGTTGGTATGTTTTCGTCCACCCCTGCTACAGTTACGCTGAAACTGGAGGCAAATACGTGCATTACATTGCTCGTGCGAGGTACGAACGCACGCGTGTGGCCTAGAGAGGGTTTCCACAGGTTTCCACCCAAAATTAAACGGCGGATCCCGGCCCAGCGGCATAGAACGGCGGAGAACGGTCCTGAGCATTTTTCCACATTTCGAATATGGCATCGTGCAACCATAACAATCATGGATGATTAGATTCGCGGGCAATAACGAATCATGATCTAAATGAGCGGACAGCGGACATGAATGCTGTGGCATAGGCCCCCACATGGCTAGACCCGTAATTCATACTGCCACATGTTTCGTTCTTGTTCGAACAGAAATTTATGGAAGGCTAGCACCTCGGAGATTATTGCTATTATTTGAGGGATATTCCATAAAGCCGTCACTATAAACCAATATCAGAACAATGCACCTCAGGTATAGGAGTACGAGGCCGCCACAGAAAAGAACATACGTCAAGTCTAGGTGCTAATCTCATAAGAGCCGCGAAGGTTCTCGGGCCCCTGAAGCCGATCACGACGGGTATTAACAGTAAATTCTCGTCAGCTTGCATGTACGAGTGGTACGCGGAAACACCCGAACCCGCCGCAGGCTCGCATGTAATTGAACGTGGATTGCACGATCCTACTGTCGACAGAACGTCGGAGAAGTGACTTTGTCGTGCTTTGGCCTAGATCCCGGCATTTGCTCTTGAAAGGGTACCTCCAGTAGCTTCATCTGGCTCCACCCATAATACGATGCACCAGTGGACACAAGAGGGTTGGGTTCGCGAACAGCCAAACGTTGCTCTGCAATCAGGGTCTGCAAGCAGATGTGCATGAATACCATGGGTCGTGACCTGGCTGTGATTCTCGCGTTGAAAAAAGGGCGTCGTAGATTAGAAGACACCTACTCGGACCCTTCATACAATAGCTTCAGGGCTATGTGGGCGGAGATGTTTTATGGCTAGTTTAACCCGAATGAATGACAACGCATCTTTGGAAAGCAGGGATGTGCCACTCACCAGCCCGGTTGGGTTCCTCTAAAGCTACCATGCGTTGGACTTCCCGGCACATGTGTATGGACCAATTTGAAACATGAAACTTCACCGGCCCCATGCTAGTTCCGATGAAGTCCCAGCGTAGCACTGGTTGCCAATATGGGTGCGTTCGGCCCAGTGCAGGCATGCTCTAGTGAATAGTACCTCAAGAGCGACGATAGTACATATATGATGCAAGCAAAAGATCGAGGTGTGGATTGCCAGCCTGACTCGTGTAACGGTAGTACGGCTGTCACTGCCGCAAGTTCAGCATTTAAAATAACTTCAACATACACTCACCTTTTCCAAACTTAAGAACATCAAGTCAAAAATACAAGATCGTAGAGTTATACGTTGATTGCTGGCTCAGGGTACGCTGTTGAGAGTGTTGAAACAAAGATTCTCGCAGGTTCAAGTTGTCGTCGAAATATATGGGCGCCTGTAACTTGCAGATCATCGATCCGATCTAGCTGTACGCATCAGACCGCACCGATAAACGCCTCCTCATTGTAGCCGGGAGATTCGGTCCGATAGAAGAAATTTGAGTTGGGCCTTTTACGAGAAAGTAAAGCCATACAAACTCATACAAAGCAATAACGCTATGTCTACTTCCTTCCCCACCATCCACCTAATAAACCACCTAACCCCTTGGCAGCAGCAGATGGCTCAGGCGTCATGGGACGTATAATTTCTTCAACTTTAGCCCTTGACGTTGGATTCTTTGTTTTCTCCTGTTCTACCTGCCTTGGAACTGTTGAAGAGGGACCCCTCTGAGGTTGAGGAGCTACAAGCTTCTGAGCAGGGATGGCTTTCTTTCCTGCACGCTCCTGCAGTCTCTCCATGTCAAGCTCCACGTAGTTCAGTGCAATATCAAAGAATAGGGGTTTCTTGTGCGTCTTCCGGTCAACTGTTCCCGTGGCATCTCCTCCATTATAGTTGAACCAATCCTTCTTGCATTGCAAGCTTTCAGTGGCTAATTCTTCTTCGAGTGCTGCCAGAGATTCAGGGTCGAGAACGTAGAATGCGGGTTCGGATGCACTAATCGCATCAGCCGAAGATGGCAAAAGGCTGAGCGATGAATTTGTCTCTCGCAGGTGCAACGATGCATGTTGCATTAATGTGAGGGCCTCTGAGTACTTCTTGACTGAGACGTAGCAACGTCCTAAGTACCGACATCTTCAAATGGACAATTTAGGACATCATCAGCGCCCACAACATTATACTACGCACCTCCGAGCCTTGGTAAATGATATCCGTGCGTCAATGACGGTCGCAAGATCCGGACTGTCGTCCACGACAGTGAGCGTGCGCATCTGGGTGAGGCTCTGAATGATCGTGTCTAGTAACTTGACTACCGCAGGGAAAAGGCGAGCGTCCACGTGTTCCTTGTTGCCGCTAGGTTTCGATGGTCCAGCCTTACTCGTGTTGCGATGGCTCGTGTGCTGGGACTGGTGAAGTATGGTTGAAGTGAGAAGCAGGTCACGTTGTATCCGCCGGGCAAGCAGCTGGTAGACGATGTACGCGTGTACGAACTGGACATCACGGGTCCCTGTAGGAGTAACGGTGGTGCTGCCGCTTAGCTGAGGTATATAAGCATACAGACATGAAGCATTCAACGACGCGAAACTCACCTGTTGGGCTTCCACAAGCTTCCTAGCAACGCCTTCGGCGTCACTTAAAGCCAATAGAATAGCGTCGTACGCTGCTACACCTCTCTTCGACTTGGTTCCCTTGCCGACTTTCCCCTTCCTCTTATCATCTTCGCCCGTTGCAACAGATTTGTCGCTGGGCATCTCCTTCAACTTCTCCTCGGCTTGCTGCACTTTCAATAATACATCAACCAATTCTGGGTTGCGCACAGGCACCGGCTCTTCCTCCCATACTAGTGGCTTTAACTTCTTGCGTTCCGCAGACGCGCCACCTGCGCTTTCCTTCGAAAGCTCCTGGACAAGTTTATCATATCCTTCAACAAGCTGGTTCTTCTGTGTAGCTGCAGAATCCAAGACGATTGAGTCTACATCGTACGCTTTCGTATTTCCCATCTCATGAGAGCAGTGCCGAATTTCCGGACCAATCTCGTCGGCGAAAGCGGTTGCGAGTGCTTGATCCCTGCTCGTACTTGCATGAGCAGCTAGCTCATCCAGCAAACTGCGAGCAACGCTGAGTTGTACCAATGCATCGCCAAAGTCGTAACGGTGTCGCAAAAACCGCCCGTTTAGCACCAAGGTATAGACTGTAGCTTGGATAAGATCTGATGCAGAGAGTCGACCAGTAGCATGTAAGCCTTGACAGTGCGAGAGCATCTGAGTAGCCCAATTCACAGCTCTTCGGAAGCGAGAGGTCGCGTTGCGTCGAAGGGCGGCAGCTTTGTCCTTGTTGGCGGGCAATGTAGCGAGTTGAGAAAGCTCTCGAGAATAGACCCAGGCACGCTCTGCTTCTAAGAGCAGCAGCTGAAGACTTCGATGTGGTCATAAGATCAATCACGGAGAACAGTTCAAAGTCGACATACTATCCATCCTTGACAGTCTCCAACTTTACGGGGGGAAGCTTCTTGAATTCACGTCCCTTCCCGTGGGTCATCTTCAGCGACGACCGCAGTCTATGCGTCCGGTTTGCACAGTGCTTCCTGTATCGTTCAAAATCGTTGTATCGAAGTCCATATGCGTTCCGCTGCTCGTTTACAAGCTGCAACGCTGAAGGTGGCTTAAGTATTACCACCACTCCAAATAGGATCACTACGTATAAGTACCTTGGAAAGATACTGACTCTTCTGCCATTAGTTATTCGTCCTGGATTCTGGACCCCAGTTGGATTATGTGTAACGAAAAAGCCAGAAGTTTGCAGAAAACCTGGAATAAGCTAGGAGATGATGGAGGGAAGGAGAAGGTGCGGGCGAGTGTGCGCGTATATGCGCATACGAGTATTTCAGGACCACCATCGTTGCATCTCCAATTTCCTGATCTCTTTCTTCCCTACCATCATGTCTGAAACGCTTGAACCGACATTGCAAAATGTTTTGGACCAGACTTCTCTGAAATGGATCTTCTGCGGCATGTCCTATAGTTGTTGTAGGCATTCTCCGGGTACTCATTAATACGTTCGACATATTAGGTGGCAAGGGTGGTGTCGGTGAGCATAACCATACTTTATTCTGGGCTAGAAGATGTATCTAACTATATGAAATGTCAGGCAAGACCACCACGTCGTGTTCCTTGGCTATACAACTCGCAAGTGTCCGCGAATCAGTGCTGTTGATTGTACGTACATTCTTGTCACACGGGATGCATCGCATGCGAGCCATGTATTACAGTCAACAGATCCCGCCCACAATCTTTCGGATGCGTTCGGACAGAAGTTCTCCAAGGATGCGACGAAAGTGAATGGGTTTGATAACCTTTACGCAATGGAAATCGACCCAACGAGTGCGATACAGGAGATGGTGGAGCAGTGTATGTGTCAGGGCATTGTCCTCAGCATATCCAATTGCTGATGACTCTCTTATTCCATATAGCCGACTCGAACGGTATGATGGGTAGCATGATGCAGGATCTTGCATTCGCTATCCCCGGTGTCGATGAAGCCATGAGTTTTGCAGAGATCATGAAGTACATCTCCTCGCCTTTTCTCTGTTGAATACAGCTAACCTCGCATATAGGCATGTCAAATCAATGGAATACTCTGTCATCGTTTTCGACACGGCACCCACAGGTCATACTCTCCGTTTCCTTTCCTTCCCCACCGTATTGGAGAAGGCGCTCGGGAAATTGAGCTCGCTCAGCGGGCGCATCGGTCCTATGCTCAACCAGATGACTTCTATGATGGGCGGGCAGGCTGACCAGACAGAAGACATGTTCTCCAAGCTGGAGTCGATGCGTGCCGTTATCACCGAAGTAAACACGCAATTCAAGGATCCAGAGAAGACGACCTTTGTCTGTGTTTGTATTTCCGAGTTCCTGTCATTGTATGAGACGGAGCGTCTCGTACAGGAGTTGACAACCTACGAGATTGATACACACAACATCGTGGTCAATCAGCTGTTATTCCCCAAGCAGAGTGCGTTGTAACTTGCTATTGCTCATACCACGGTTGATTGATGTTGTCCCTTAGGCTCAAATTGCGAACACTGTCGAGTAAGACAGGGGATGCAACAGAAGTATCTCAACGAAGCTCACGAGCTATATGACGAATTCTTCCATATTGTTCAACTTCCATTGCTCACCGAGGAAGTCCGTGGACCAGCAAAATTGAAGGATTTCAGTAAGATGTTGGTAACACCTTACAAGCCTGCAGAGTAGCCGCATTCATCTTGTTGTACCTCATGCGGAACATTGGGATTTGATGTACGGTAGCATTGGTTTTTGTAGAGGGGTTTAAGCGACTGACTATATTTCGATAACTCTAAATGTGTCCAACGATGCTCTGATTCGACTGTAACCGCTGAGGCGACGAGTATCCCTCGAAATAAAACCTAGTCCACGGGATCTCGTAAAAGTTCGATCACAGCCCGTCGTACACCGCCTGCATCAAACTTCGGAACCGCACTCTTCTCATCTTTAACACCCTCCACCTCAATACACTTCACTCCCATCGCCTGTAAGAATTGGTTTTATTTAAGTCAGGAGTGATATGTACATCAAACTCACTGTAATTTCGCGCACATCCACTGACACAGCGGTGCCCTTCAGGTACACCAGATGAGTGATGAACGCAGAAACAGGGTATGTGGTTGAAGAGTCGCCGAGACCATCGTAGTGTCGATGATATGGTGTGTTAAGCGTACGCACTATCTTGCTAAAAGGACGTGAAAGGTTATAGACGAAGAGGGAAGTAATCCAAACTGAATAAAGCTTACTTGATATAATCCACTGCAGTGTACCCGTCTGTTTCTCTGTCGTTTTGCGCATTCACTTTGTGAAAATGAGCGGAGATGATAACAAAGAAAAATCAATACTCACATAGGAGGATCTTGGCACGGAGAGAGTGAGAGCGAGCTATAGCATTCGCTATTCCGCGGAGCGCAAGGCATGGTATAATACTACCTGCAAATTAGTGCTAGTCATGACTGGCTGAGCGAATCTCTCACCTCGTCCAAAGAGAACCACAAGAATATACGAGAACGTCATTTTTGGCCAGGTTCAAAACATAGTCCTGATTTGGGGAAGGATGAATCTCGTTTCCGTATGCGTTTATATAGAAGAGCCCTACAAAGAAGTAAATTAACTTATTATGCAGAGCAAGAAACTGACGTTGCTCACTAGCAATCCGTGAATCCAGAGGCTCGTATTCATCCTTCTTGCTTGACTCAAACAGCACATTATGTGGTTTTCTAACGGTGCCGTCGAGATCGTCCACTGGCGAGAACGGATCTTCGTCGTCTTCTTCGAGCGTGATGCTGACAGCTGATTTTTTCACGGGATGAGAAATCTCGCACTGGCCTACCAGCCGTGAGCCGTCCTCCTTCGTGGGGATTAAACGTCATTTCAGACCGGGAGCGTGCAGAGCAGGGCGAGAGATGCGCTGACTAGTTCGGCTGCGATGGTCACAGTGTGGTTCGTCACTATCACCGGTAGAATGTTCGCTTGACTATTTGTTATTGAAGAGAATAGAAAGATTGCGGAGGGAAGAGAGCGAAAGAACTCCTGTGCTGCGGAGAGAAAGTAGTTTCCCACACTATTCGGTGTACCTCAGATAGTATTCCCGTTATGAGCAGCTTTCCTTACCTTCCGTTCAAAAACGAAAAGCTCTTGTGCGCTCTCTTGAGAACCTCGTTCTCGAATGACACCAAGAATCCTGTGAATAAATAAGACGCCTGATTCACCGCGGGGGCGGCGGAACACAATACCTCTTATCAGCTCCTTGCGGTCATTTGGTATCCCCGTCCAGAGGGTACTCCTTCCTTCAACAATCTCTCGCCATTCATCTCGCGCTTCACGCTCTGAACAGTGTGCTGGGAAGCGGTACGCAAGCAAGTTGCGAATGGAATCCAAGGGGGAAGACTGCGGTGCGGGAGGTATAAGGCGAATAAGCCTTGACCGTATATCACCTGTCAATAATAACACACGTTTTAACACAATTTCGCTTTGCTTGGAAACATGTAAGACTGACCGATAGATGGGCCTCCGAGCACGCGAATAATCTCGCTCGACGACCCTCCGTCATCCGACACTGGCAGCACGTAGCACGCGTTTCCAAATGCAGAGCATATGGAGTTACAGCCCGTTCCTCCTGAAATTACCACAAACGAAGGGCCGTCTTCGTGGTGTCTTGGGTCTAAATCCAAGTTCTGAGTCACAGGCGTAATGCTCACGCTTGGATGCTCGGTATTGATGCCTTTTCGAGCCGACTGTGTGGGCAGGTCAAAAACTGAGGATCCAGGACTATCCGCGGGTCCGGTGCGTGGTGAAAGGTTGAAATAAGACATCTTACGTTGGTACAAACTCCTCAAGAATGAGTGACCCAGGTGCACATTATTCAGAGTTAGTTAAGACCTTAACGCTACCACAAATAGTTTATTTAAGGGTTAAGTGTCATTGTATCGGCGCTTACTGTACTTGGTAACTGCTGCGGTTCTCACTCTCTTACCGTTTTGCTTTAGTCCCACAGGTGAGTGTGAATTGAATTGTGTCTACGCTCCTTCCCTTGTTGACACTACTGTGCACTCCGTAGATTGAGCGATACCCCCATACCCATCAGCGATGGCACAATCAGACTTCCCGGCCTTGACAGGATTTTATCGCTTGCTCTTCCTCTACGTGGAGCCGTGTGAGCATGTTCAGGTTTTCTGAGTATCTTCATTACCAACCTCGTCCGTCTTGGCTTTTCCAACGCATGCCGCCATCTTGCTACGGTGGACAGTTCTCACCATTCTTCCATGCGTATTCATCTGGACGTTCCCTGGCGCGACTTGGTTCCATCATGAACTTATCCCGGACGGCACTCCGACACCACCGCCTGGGTTCCTTGATCCTCGCACCGAAATGAGTATATTGCAGCTAGGGAACTGTGCGCTATGTTTGCTCCTTGTCTTGGTATTTCGGAGATTTATCTTTTTGCAGGCTATCTCTTGCTTGGCATGCTCTCGAGTCTGGTGTTCCGAGCTGTCAGAGATGCTCTGCCTGATAACCCGGCTGCACAAGAACGTATCTTGGGAGCGAGCTTGTTTGCTATGGCAGTTGCTGACGTACGTCTTGTTCCTGTCACTCAACATAATGACCCTCGAATGCTAAAGAATTGGGTTCGTAGGCAACTCAGTACGTAATGAGGTGAAAATCACAGTATAGTGTGCTCACGCCATAACTTTAGTATCGGAGCAAGTTGGATAGGGCTTCCAAAGCAGCTACAGTATGCTCCGGCTGCGTGGAACCCTACTACCCACGGGAACATTACCTTTGTCGTCTTCTTGCTGGTATCAAGGTTCGCATCAATCTCTGCATTGATATTGAGGCTCCAGCGTTAAATCATTTCTACAGAATTGCTTGGTTCATGGGAATTGGTCGCACGACGTATTACTACGGAAAGAAGGCAAAGGGGTTGAAGTGCCGGAAGCAAACCTGACGATATAGATGGACTTACACGCCTTGTGCCGTCGTACGGCTTCGATTGGATCACAGCCACTACTGGCAGGGTCGATTTTCTATGAGTTTTACCAGCTTTATGCCGCTCTCATCTACTGGGTTTGGATTATGCTTATGCCGACTTGCACTTTATACCAGCGCAATCAAGCCTATTTCAATCGACTGCTTATGAGCTGCGTGTGATACCTACTAAATATATTCCGTGATTTTATCTGACCTCGCCGGCCGTGAATGTCGCCGTGCCCAGTCAGAGCGTTGTTGGTCATTCGTCACTGCGTCGGATGTAGGCGAGTTACCTATATGTGTCAGGTCTCCTCCTCGTTATTCCATAACCACAATGCTAACACGGTATTCCCAATATATACAGTACACATTATTTTCCCAATCCCGTTTCACGTGGCGGCGTGCTCTACTCATCTGCCAGAGCAGGTACGGCATGCTATTGCCGCTTCCAATTCCCCCACGTATGGCGTTCTGGAAGTCCTCTTCCTGGTATAAACGCTCACATTCCGCTCCTAATCAAGTGACCTTTCTTTCTCTCCCTGAGGAACGTTTTGCCTATGTGAATCGGTCGCACGTCGTCTTACGGTGTGAAGAGGGCGAGGGGGACAGTAAAAGGGGGGGAAGCAAACTGCGGTGGTAAAGGACTGATTTCTGATAGTACGACTTGTGCCGTCTACGGCTTGCGGTGCAAACTCTGCTTGTAGCAGAGACATAAATATATCTTCATTGTCGTTGTTTCATTTAGACTGCTGTCTAGTATTGATCAGGATCTTGGTTGTGCAGCCCAAAAGAAATATATCAACATAATCAATCTTGCAGTTTCTACTAGCTCTTCCATGAGCTAGCCTCAATTCTTCAAATTTCAGCTGACTCCGGTGGCGCTGAATGTCATAGTCTGTTGCTTCAGCGGCGAGGCAATATAGCATATATCATACAGGATAGGAACCTTTGTGATTTGTGAGTGATGGGATCTGTTGAAGGCACGACGGCCGATCCTGCTCAGTTTCCAAAAGCGGGCGGTTACATGGGCGTCTAATTGACGGTGCTGTGCTAGTTGCCTTGGACCTTTAACCGGCGACCTCGAGTGCATCCGCCCACGACCAGCAGCCGAGGCAGTCCCTTCGCCTTCTTGCTTTCTCTCATCTCAGGACGGTCTTTTCAGCTCTGCTTAATCTTTCATTCTCTTCGCACTGGGATTCTTCGTTCTCTTTAAGTTAACACCGCGGGTCGGAATATTCGCCTTGTGCGGCATCGCAATTCGCACAGCCGTCACTCCTTGCTTGGCTCACTAGGGCGGAGAACGCCTGCTGATAAAGACACTACTCTCCCTGCGTTACGGAAACTCATCTCTCCGCAACCTTTCGCTCATGTCCCCGATGAACTATATCGTTAGGCTGGCCGTTGCCTTGTTTCTGGGTCTCTCTGTGGTCTCAGGTGAGTGATTCGCAGCCAAAGATCTCATCCTCAGCTTTCCTATGCAAGCAAGCGGATACTACTCGCCGGCGTGCAAGTACACAGGCTCAGGTCGCACAATATGGCACTGGGGGCATGTGCTATCTTCATCTTCACTCAACATATGTTGGTTGACGAAGGAATGATGAAGTGTGGCTAGTACACGGTTCCCGAGCCATGTCTACGCTGCACGGGCTGTAGCAATATCCAGACTATGGGGTTCGATAAAGTTTATTCACCGAGGGGCAGCGGTCTTGAAGTGTCAAAGAGCTCAAGACCACGGTTCCTCATCTGTGGTAGAAATGTTGCTTCGATCCGTCATCGTTCCTAGATTTTATTTCCAACTCCCACACCCACGGGTGTGTGCTTCTATGAGGCCGTTTACTGCAACGGCATCTGACCTCGGGTGCCTGAAAGTTTCACTCACGCTTTCGGCCAAGTTTCCTTGGTCTGATCGTGGCATACCCATGGGTACACAAACGCATTCACGATTGATCCGTCTTCATACGAGCTATCTATGTTCACAGCTGAATAATTTTTTTTTCTTTTCTCGCTTGAGATTCAGCACGATTGCTGACCTCTTCGTTATGTCTATCTTCTAGCCTCGAGTAGGCCTCTCCGACCCATGAAGCGCATATCTCACCCATCTACCCTTGCTCTTGAGATTTTGCCAAGGCGCCCATCATCAGCTGGCTCCTACAGCAAGAGATCCTTCCCGCTTGATTCTCCCGTCCTACGGCACACCGATACCTTCCGCCTTAAACTTTCTGCATTCGATGATACCTTTTACTTACACTTGCGCCCGAATGAACATCTCATTCACCCGGCCGCGCGGATTAACCACTACACAACCACTTCCGATGGCCGATCGGTCTTCAGCTATAGCGAACCCCTCCTTCCCGAGTCCGTGAAGGCTTACTGGGGAGAAGTTGTCTCAGATGAGATTACAGACGACCGCTTGCGCGAGGATGCGGCCGGCGTTTCGCCCCGCCCCGCGGGTAAATCGGAGAAAGGATGGGCAAGGATCACAGTCCATCACCAAGGCGATATCAAGCAGGGATCCCCACCCAGTTTCGAAGGCGCATTTTCTGTCCATGGTGTCATCCACCATGTTATGACAAAAGACAATTATCTCAGAAACAAACATGCACTGGACCCACATATCGTGCTCTCTGATGAGGATCCAGATTCAGCGCTCGTAATATTTCGCGATTCGGATATCATGACGCCTCATGAGTATCATGTCGCGTCTGGAGGACTGGATATTGGTTATGTAGCACCTCCCGCTCGGACATGTGCGCACGATGCCCTGGATTTTAATACTAACCCCCTCGCCAATCCTGTGCTCAGGAGGCCGTTAGCGCCGCCGGTCACTCCGTGGTACGACCCTCTTGGCTTCCTCGATACCCATGCCCATCATACCAACGAGACCTTGTGGAAACGCGATGATGTGGCTGGAGGTGGTCTCAATTCAAAGTCGGTTTATTCTACTTAATGCGTTGGTTTACCCTAAACGGTGCTTTGTAGCTTCGAAGGATCCATCGGCCAGTCCGCAGGCTGTCCTTCTGCTCAGAAGGTTATCTATATGGGCGTGGCAGCCGACTGTGTTTATACTAGTAGTTATGGGTCGACTCAAAACGCCAGCCAGCAGATCATATCCAATTTCAACACTGCTAGTGCGTTGTACAAATCAACGTTCAATGTTAGCCTCGGAATCGTCGAATTACAAGTACATGATCCGACGTATGTCCAACATCATCTGTATTAGTACATCTTTACACTACTGAACTGACGTTCCAGCTGCCCGGTTACCCCTGATCCCTTGAATCCATGGAATCTCCCGTGCCAAGATAATGTCACTCTCAATGACCGACTTTCCCTGTTCTCGGAATGGAGAGGCCAGAAGGGCAATGATGGTGCAGGACTGTGGCACCTTATGAGTGGATGCCCAACTGGGACCGAAGTCGGCATTGCTTGGTTAGCGACTTTGTAAGTTCTTGGTGTTACTTGCTGGTTGCGGAAAGGTAACAGTGGACTCTCCTAGATGTCAGCAGACAGCTACCGGAAGTCCGGGATCATTCGTGTCTGGCACCGCTGTGTCCACTTCCGGGCTTATAGAATGGCAGGTAGTCGCACATGAGATTGGGCATAACTTTGGAGCGATTGTAAGTAAAGAAATGGCGCCGCTCTACCCATAAGCTAATATCCCCTTTCAACAGCACGACGTAAGCTATTTTTATTATCATTGTGTTGGCATCTCACTGGAAAATATACCATTGTGTAGTGCACAGACGCTTGCGACTCTGGTGGTGGCTCCACTCAGTGCTGCCCGCTCTCTGCGAGCACTTGTAACGCCAACTCACAGTTCCTCATGAGTCCAGTCGCTGAGACTAGCGAGATGAAGTTCTCGCCCTGCAGTTTGGGCAACATCTGTACGTACTGGCTTTCAGATACCCTCGCTTTCAATTTCTCACGATCGTAATCAGGCTCTTTAATGTTGGGCGGTGGTGCGGGCGGACAGACGAACACCACGTGTCTAGTTGATGCTTCAACTGCCAAAGAGACAATAACTCTGCAGATGTGCGGTAACGGCATTGTCGAGGACGGAGAAGATTGTGATCCCGGCAAAGGCGTCAACTCTACCTGCTGTAACACTACTACTTGCAAGTTCCAGTCGGGCGCGGTGTGTGATCCTGATAGCAGCCCTTGTTGCACACAGCAGTGTTCGTTTGCGCCGTCATCGCAAATGTGTAGGCCATCGAAGGACGCCACCTGCGATCAGGCAGAAATGTGCACCGGGAGCTCATCAGCTTGTCCTGCTGATATCACCTCTCCGAATGGTCCGTATTTCCCCTTCAAATTTGATGCCTTCTTTCCTGATTTCCAACGTAACGCAGGGATGAGCTGTGGGTCCAATGGATTGGCCTGTGCTAGCGGTACATGCACATCGCTTGATAGTGAGTTGACACGCGATTGTCTATGTTGCGATGCTGATGCCAATGAAACAGAGCAATGCCAGACTGTTGGCGCATCTATGAATCTACAGAAGGCATGCCCTAGCCACGACGACAAGAGTTGTCAGGTATCGTGTCAAGACCCGACCCAGTCGAATCAATGCGTCATTCTACAATCGAATCTGGTAGACGGCTCACCTTGTGGTAAGCGTTGGATCGCTTTTCATCTGACATGATCCATGCTGAGTACAATTCCAGGGTATGGTGGCTCGTGTAGTAAAGGCAGCTGTCAGCCTGGAAGCTTTTTAGATATGGTTAAGGTGAGCGGTGTGGCCCTCATAGGGATCATGAATTACATACTGATCTGATTTCGTAGGCCTGGTATGTGCAAAACCTTCAGATCTCAATACCTGTTACCGTGGTCGTCGGGATTGTCATTCTTGTTCTGTTATGGTTCATTTTCTCAGGTGAGTTATAGCCGTCGTCATGGCATACGCTATGTTGATCTTTTCCACTCCTCAGCAATTTATCGGTGCTGCACTCGTCGTCCCAAGCAAGTATATTCAGAACCAGCATGGCGGAGTCAACGTGCCCAACGATTAAACAGTTGGGTGTCTCCAAATCCTAACATGACGCAGGCTCAGAATAACGCTCCATACGGAAATACGTATGGTCCGAAGTAAGTAAAAATCGCGACGGATTGTGGATCTTTTCCCTCATACGTTATGTTTAGCGTTCCGCCACAGTTAATGCCTGGCGTGCACAACCGAGGTCGCTCGGACGGCTGGGTCGAATCAGCTCCTCTTTCCCCTTCTCATCGTCCGACAATGAGCACAGACTCAGCACACTATGCCCCGCAATTTCCCTCTCGTTCGTCCCGAACATCTGACACTGTGAAATACTAGTATAAAGTAGGCTAGACAACGATCAAATTTTATTTATACTCGAGTCGTTGTGGATTGGGTAGTCCTAGTCGACCAGGCTCTTTTAGGCTGTTGTTTCCGACGAACGAGGCGATTACTCCGTTCAGTGGGACACAGCGTTAAGTGCGTCGTATGCAATTAGCACGCTGGCAAATGCTAGTGTATCGAGCGTTTCCAAACTCCCCCGCATCAATGAGTAAGCCATTACCATCTGAGCAAATAGATGGTCACAGATGATGTCCCATACATTTAGGTAGGGAGTGACTGGTCGACCACGAAGAAGGGAATGTCTTAAGACGTACAATAAATTAATGCCACATATAGATCAGACTCTCAAATCAAGACACAGCTATTACTGCAAGGTACTAGTGGTTGATTCCGACAAACCTGAAACTCGAGACGGCCTTCCCTTGGAATCTCGAGGAGGCCGCGATGCAATAGCACTAGCACCTGAGCTCGACGACGCCTCCTCGTACGAAGGAGGCGGCAGTGCGCTATGATGCTCTTCCTCAGAGAGCAACGGCTGCAACGGATGCGGGGAATTCGGAGGACTCTGTGCAGAGAGCTGTGTCGAAGTCGTCGGACTGCGCGGAGAGGGCTGTGCAGGTGTAGGCGAGCCAAGTGTGTAGGGCTCAATTTCCGCTTGGTGACCGACGGACTTGTCAGCGTCTTCAATCTCGAAGGGCCCGCGCAGACGGTTTGCTTTTCGATGGAGGAAGTAGAAGACGATGAGACCGATTATGACGACCAGGGCGACACCGCCGACTGTCCCGCCTACGATCGCGCCGATGTTGGTTGATTTATTGATAGGAACTATCCGTGGAGACAAACCCATTGATGGAGAGCCGTTTCTAGGGACGTTAAAGATCCTGAGTTGGAAGTAATGAATTGTTTGGCAAGAGGATAGTATACATTCAAGCCCATGGAAGAGAGCACTCACAGATACACCGTGCTGATGAACCGAGATCCGATAAGATACTCGGTCTGGGAAGTATCTGTCCAGCCCTCGATACCGCTTAAACAGGGCCCATCGCTTTGTGGGATTATCAGAGAGTCTGGGTTGAGCACGAATGTTTGCGAGCCTACGACGAGACCGAAGGTATACTGCGCATCGCAAGGGACGGTAAATGCCTGCGATGCAGATCCAAGAGAAGCAAGACTAGCTGAAGCCTGAGCCGAACCGGGTATGGCGTCGTCTATAGTGGATCTCCATTTTAGCTTTCCGTGTCTGTTTCATAGAGGGGAATACAAAGCTTACGGATAAGTTTAGCTTGATCAGCTGGTAGATAAATGTTTGGATACATCGGGTCGACATCGGCGAGGACGCTGGCTGTATTTGACAAGTGTGTGTCGCCCACAGTGGCTGTCCATCCGTCTAACTCAACCATCCAATCCTGCCCGGAAGTAGAGCTAGTGCCGTTCCCTGATGTACTACTCGTTGCAGCCGCATTGTTGGACACAGTGACCCATGAGACCTGATCAGGCTTATAATATGACGGATCGGGTTTGAGCCAGTGTAGGGTTCCGGCTTCAGACCCGTCCAAGGGATTTAATCCTGCAGGCTGTAGCGCCATGCCAAAAGTGAAGTTGTCGTGTCCTGGATTGCGTGAAAGCCACTGGCCGAAGATAGAATCGGCAAAGGTGATTGCAGAATTTGAGTCCGACCCATTGGAAACCCGGTTGGTACCTAAACCGAAGATTCCAGATATCCCGTTGCTGAGGAGAGGGTTTGAGGATTGCTGGTTTACGACGACAACTGTTCGCGATTTGTTAGTCATGTCATCAGTAAAACGAGGAGTAGAAAGATGTACACACCGGTTTGGTTGGGGTACGCCCAGAATGAGCCGTTGGATAATTTAGCCCCACAATTCTCTTTAATGAGTGGACCGCTCGTGGACTGCCCAAAGAACGTGGTATTGTCCGTACCAGAAAGCGGTACTGCGCTCGGAGATTTGCTTTGGTCGTATCTGAAGAATTGAGTTCAACTGTAGCCTCTTAGAGGATGAACTGTGAAAGGATACTTACAAAGCGAGATTTGAGCAATCGCTGCAGGCAGAGCCTGCTACATACGTGAGACCCGTGCCTGTCGAGAGCGTAAAGTTGAACTTCTGCGGAGAAGAGCTACTTGACTGTGACATGTGCCACGCAGCTCAGGTGTAATCCATGCAAAGATATTATAGGAATACTTACCATTGTGACGGGCAGTATATATCGACCTTTGGAGTCGAAAGACAGGGGCATGTCAAGTGTCTGGAGAGCTGGGACAGTATTGTCGCGTCTCTGTACACTCCATGCGGAAGTCCGGTCGAGAACAGCGAAGACACAGGCCAACGATGCAGTTGTTATATATGTTAACCTAGCCATTATGGAAGGCTGATAAGGTTAATAGGACTCCTCCAAAGACAGCTAAAAATCCGAATATACTGAAAGAAATTGTATGGCCCGTGAGAACAGATAAAACCAGCGTTGAAGACGGTAGCGAAATGAGACGAACGGATTTCAGTTCTGGTATACGCAGATTAGTCGGAAATGGATGCGCAGCGCTCCCGTGAAGGCTTGTGCGTTCTAGTATACGCCCTGAACCTAACGGATTCTATCACCACGAAACGTGAGATATCAATTCAAAGCAGAGAGAGAAGAGCTAAGCTCACAAGAACAACGGAGAATTCCAAGTTGAGAGGGGTCGACCCGTCGCAGAAAAAGAAGAAACAAGAGTACCTCCCGAAGCGGTGGCCCCGAGCTAACGAAACTCAAACAACACGGGGCACGCTTGCTCAGCCCCACCCACTATCCCAAACCAAGACGAGGCATAGCGGCGCGGGAAGAGGGCGAATAGTGAAACCTGCAAACACAAGCGAGGGACATAGCATCGCCCCGGTGTCCTCGGGTTTAAAGCTCTGAGACAGTCTGAGGAAAGAACCGGATCGGCCATCGTGACTGGAACAATCACCCTGTTATGCATTCAGATGTTCATTTAGCTCGCTTCTTTACTTACCGGAAAGTAATGAAAGGTGATCTGCTACGACTGCCAGGAATTGGCGACGGCAATCCTCCGTCTCCTTATATAGATTGTGTTTGTACGATACACTACATCAGTGCGAATGCATATCACCGGATACATAGCTGGGACGAACGGATGAAGTCGATAACAAATAATACAGACGATCGAGACGACCAACAAAAATGAGGGGGAAAAAGAAAGCTAGAATTATTACTACGTGGTGGTTCTGATCGGGGAAAGAGCCCATCCGGGATGTGAAAGTGAGAGAAAACTCAAAGACACTGTAACAAACTGCGCGATAACAACCAAGCCGATGCGTTCAAACGTAACGTCCTCCACCATGCAAGTTCGACTGGCGCTTGGATTCCACCCATCTACGAGGAATGAAGGCCAATCAATTATTCTACGGGGTTCTGTCTTCCCGTAAATCGCGCCCGCGAACATCTCGGCGTGCGACATGCTCAGGCGGGGCCGACGTTGGGGCGGCAGTATGAGTTACCAGCGTGTGTTACTGTCTCTTATTGACGGACAGAGATTCGATGATGTCGCTCACTCCTTCTGGTTCGAGGACGACCTTGGTGCCATCACAACGGGCCTTTTTGGTAAACTCGGAGCAGAGCTCATTGATGTCCACGTTCTAAAAGGGTAAATGGTGAATATCCGCTGGACGTAAAGGTAAAGACATATTGCGCATACCTTGAACTGCGGATTCGATGTGATACTCCTCCAAGCTGCAAGAACCTCAATATTACGCTCGCTCTTCTCCGTCTTGGGAAAACTTGAGCCCTTACACATCACCACAGACCCATTACCATCGCTCATCTTCCTCACGAACCCTCCGTTAGGGCCTACGGTCTCATCCGGCGCCTGCCTCGATATCGTTGCAAGGAGCGATTCTTTGGTAAACTTTGGGCAGGCATCGATGTGGCCATCGCCATTCTGGGCCTGGTGCTGATTCTGGAAAAACGCCCCGTTCTGCTGCTGTTGCCTCGGTGACTCCAGGGGATTCTGTACAAATGTCGACGTGCCTAGTTGCTGGATCATCTTCGACACATCTTCCTTCGTTCTTGGGCAACCGTCTGTGGACTGCCCCGGTGGATGCTGCGCAAAGCCGTTCGGCTGGGGGTTCGACAATGGTGACGATGCAATTGACGCCGATGACGCAGGAGACCCTGAGGATATTGAAACGGAGTTTGAGCGGAGACTCTGGTGCGATACTGGACTGACTGAGCTCGGAGGACTTCGAAGCAAAGCGGAGAAATCCACTGGTGATTGTGCGCCGTTGTAGCCCACGCTGAACAATTGATCCAGCGAATCCATGCCGTTGGTGCCACTCGTTGGCGGCGAATTTGTATTCCAGTCAAAAGGTGTCATGCGAAGCTGCTCTATTGGTGTTGACTGTTGTGATTCCAACGACGTCGGCGATTGTTGCATTAGAGGATGAATAGGTGGAGGGGAGAGATCGTATGGCATGGGTTCGGCAAAGGACATGTACATCGGATTGCTGGCAATCGTCTTGTACGGGCTTAGGCCGTTGGGCTGGCCAAAGCCAAAGTCCATATTCATTGCGCCATCGGTGGCAGTCGGCTCATCAATCATGTTGAGCGATGCCGGGTCGAAGGGGATGAGTGATCCAAAATTAAAGTCGAATGGCTGTGGTTGCTGATGCTGTTGCGGCATCGACATGTGCGCCGGTGAGCCGACGGACGATGCCGCTGAGCTCGTACTTGCGCCTGGCGTCGAGAAGAAGCCATTCGACTGTTGTTGTGGGAAGGAGTTCGAGGGGGCGCCGTTCGGCTTGGGGACAGTAAAGGTGAAAGCGGCTTGCTTGAGCGCCATGTTCTCGGATTGTAAGCGTGAGAGAAGATCCCGGAGGTTATCGTTCTCTGATTCCGCCAGTTGGTGCTTTGCCTCGAGTGCTGCCACCTTGTCCTCAAGCTGCGACGTTGAATGAGCCTCGGTTCATCGTTTGACTGTACGCTCAGGTACTCACATCCTTCACGTGCTTCTCCTTCCTTTCCCTAAACGCTCGTTGAGCAGCTCGGTTCTGCTCCTTCCTCTTGAGCAGCCGTGTTTCATCCTAGCAAGTGGTCAGCGATGGACACAGGAAGCCTTGTAAAGGCGTCCATACCTGCTGAGGGTTCCCCGACGACTTACGACGATGAGGACCTGAAGAAGGATTTCGACCAATAGAATCTATCAACATAGATATCCACATATTGTGATCCAGAGCCCAACATTACATACCAGTGTGCGCCGTCTTATGAGTTGGCTCGTCTGCCATACTTTCATCACTCGCCTTACGTTTGAGAGTCGGGTCCTCGGATGGGTCCGATGCTACCGGAGTGGTGCTGAATACCCCTGAATGGCGCCGGGACATTGCTGGCTCTTGGTTGACACTGGGCGGACTGGGGCTGCTGTCGGTAGAAGGAGGAGTCGGATTGGGTAGAATAGAGTTGACATTGAGCGGATCTATACCGTCAGGAGGGGGAATCTCAAAAGGATTGTTGGTGGGAAATTGTTTTTGTAGCAGAGCGAGAAAGTCATCATCTCCAAGCGTTGAGAACGTTGTCGGGTGTTGTGACAGGTCCCAGAAATTGTCGAGACCAACGAAGGATTCCATGATCAAGTACGGGTGGCTTACGGTCGTATGAATGAAAAGAGTGACGCAACGGAGCACGCCTCAGAGCAACCAGGCGTATCTGGACCAGCTGGATAGTGCAAGTTGCGAGATCAGGGGCGAGTGAGGTAAGCGACTCGACGAGGACGATGCTCCGGGTGCTGCGTACAACGGCGGAGAGAGGGAGCGGGTCGTTGAGGGGAAGGGATACAGGGTGCGGGACGAGAGGAGGATTTAGACCTGCTTAGTAAAGCAACATTCTATAAAGTCACGCTCAGACACACCACCTGCTCACGAATATATTTAGACGCCGAGACGCTTGCGCAGACCTCTTGCCGCGCCTGCCGACTTCCGAATTTAGTCGGTCTAACCTCCAATGGTACGTTTCAGTCACATCATCGCCCAACTGTGACACTTGTCACATCGCCGAGTACCGACACTGACTCGACCGTCGCTCAACGTCGGACGAGTTCACCGTGAAGACGCTCCTCCTTGGTCTCACAACCTCCCTTGCAGAAGCAGCCATCGGCAGCGCCAGAGTCGTTAGAGGCTCCCCTTCGTTGCTCTCATGTTGACTTGCAGGCGTGTCAATTTCGACAATCCCTCGGATGTCTCAGAGATCTCCTTCCGTCGGCGGGCTTGAGATATCTGGTTGTGATGTCACCCAACACCGGCAACCGCATCGATAGATCCTAGCTGCCAAGAATACGAAGTTACGCTCGTTGCTATTTAACCTGGCCGCCCTCTCGCAAGTTCGCGAACGGTATCGCCTTCTGCATTTTCCGGTTGTGCGCTTTGGCCGCTACGAATAGAACTAAGGTTCGAGTGTGACGAGGTGACCTTCTGTACGAACTCCGCTAGTTTGTTTTATATTTTTACTCATTCAATTGAACCTGTACTTGATCGAAGGCCGCTCTTATCGTGTACGTTATTGGTGACCGCGGAAATGCGCCATACACCCCACTGAGGATCCCGCCTCTGCCAGATCGGTCAAGCCTAAAGTTTCACACCGTCCGATTCTTTGCATCATTGCACAAAAGGCCGACGACGCATGGCCCGCCGCCTCCGACCTTAACGAGGTTTGTTGAAAACCGTCGGCGCCGTTGCAAATATCGCAGTCACTTTGATGGCAATCAATTGTCGCTTTAGGTTGCCGATCGCGCAGTCTAGACCGACTGCAGAGCGCCCGATCTACGCTGTGCCTGATTCGGTCGTTTCCTTGCCGGGCTCCTCCAACACACTCATGAGCCCGGTGCTTGCCATACTGTTCCCGTCTGCAGCCAATTCCACTCGTCGCAGTCACATACGCCATACGGAAAACAATCAGAATAACGAGGGATCGCAGCAGGTCGAGGACGGAAAACCAGGGTATCTCCGGAGAAACCACTGATCAAGACGGGAGAAATCCCCAGTCACAGTTCCTGTTGATCAGAACAAAGCTCTAGCAATCGGTCACGTATCGACAAGTCTCCTGCTTGTTTGCGTATACATATTCCGCCGGCTTCTTCCCAACGTCAATCAAGAGCCTAGAGCCCCACTTGACCTCTTCAGCAGTAGATATCTACCGCATGTCCTTCGACCTGTCTCCTCGGAATTCAATCAGCACACTCTCTTTCCCAATGGCACGGCGATGCACGCGAGGTGTGGGTAAAATACTCTAGCTCCGCGGTAACGCACAAGCTATCCCCGAGTCTGCCCCTATACGTGCCATTCAAAGACAAAGACCACAAAAGACTTCCCTCAAGGTATTTTCAGCCCTTTAGAATCCAGATATCTGATTTTTCTGTATTTAGAATGCAAAGGTGCAGGATTCGACCGCGACCCGTCTGTGCCGACACTGAGTTCATTCTCAAGCTTCAAGTATTTGATCATGATACAGGCCTTTGTCGAGACAGCTCCATTCGACTCCAGGGTACAACGAAATCACATCACTTCCAATAAGGTGACAACATTACGCCCCTATTACGCCTCAGACAGTCGATCGGCGTGAGGCGTTCGGTACGCAAGGGCCCGGCCACTTAATCGGGCCGTATTTACCATGCGCTCCCCGAGCAAACTCTCCACTGTCTGGTCTTCGCTCTACGTTCGGTTTCAACTCTTTGCAGTCCCATATCTCGTCCGAGCATCTCCTAAATCATCCATCGCAACTTCAGTTATCGCACCGAGTTGCTCCTATGTCACGTTGTCTCTCACGCATCATTCGGTCTCATCGTCAATCATGACGCCTGGCCCAATTCAATCCTCCCGCAAAAGGACCGCATCCTCATCCCGGTTGGAAGGCGTAACTGTGTGTTCCTGTGAACAGCTGGCCAAACTGAAGACGCTCTTGCCAGCGGCACGGTTTGTCTAGTTGAGATACCGGTTTTTGGCGGTGAGCGTGGGGTTGAGCTCCGTCCATTTCAGCGCTTCTTACTCTCGTATAATTAGGTCACATCCACACTAATTGGCGACTGCAAGAAGGGAATAGTATGCAATATATGTGGCGGTAATCCCACAGGCGTTTATCCCGCGCTCATTTGCATCGATTCTCCTGATGAATACAGCCTGGGTCCATCCTGCATGCAGCAATCCAGTGTGCTGTAGGATCGTTCTGCTCAGTAGAGGAGCTCAACGAGCGCGGAGAGACGGATCAGGGTGCAAAGCATGATCACAGCATTTTCTAGCTATCGATGCTCAAATTGGCAGGTACAGGAATATCACCGGCGTTGATTCTAAATAAACCCTTGTTTAGAAACTGCGGTATAGAAGGACTCGAGCCCCTCCAGAATTGGTCAGAGGCTCAGGTGAATGGCGAATCAATCGACGCTGCTGTCATTCCGGCCTTCTTCCTCACAAGATCGTACGGTCGGCACTGCATGTTCGTTTGACACGTTTGAAGTCGATCGTGAACGAATGCTTTTCTCCGAGTCTCTCGGGGACAGTGTCAACCTGTACTGTTCTGTACGCAGGCCCTAATGGACGTGTGGCTTGCGGCGCTGAAAGGTCCCATAACAACTTGCAGTCGGTTGCACCCTATTTGAGTAATGTTATCATTCTAAGCTCTGTGCCAATACACTGACTTTGTTCTCAATAGGACATCTATGGTCCTTCCGTCAGCGCTTTCTTGAAAGCTACATCTTTCGAGGTTGTTAAAAATCTGTGCTAAAGAATCCTATCGGCCTTTGCTGCGTCTAAAACTGCGTAGGCAAGAACCCATTACATTTCCGCTCTTCCTCCGATGTCGGATAGAAAAGTTTACCTTGCTTTCATTAACGCTATATGCTAGGTGCCACGTTACTAGTACAGTACTTATGCAGGTCTCGATTATCCATTTACTTCCACCCTCACTGATGATACTCAGGCTACCTCCGATCCAGCGAACTAAATCGGAGAGCAGCATAGCGAAGTGTCCACCTCATGTAACTGGATCATCCAGCGTCTAAGGTATAAGAGACCCCTAAGATGCGACCTTGATAACGTCTCTCTCCCGGATAATCGGCGCGGATGATGGCGCGCCCCGCCCAAATTGGGACGCATCGGCCCTCTTCCCACCCTCTGTAGATCATCCCGCCGTTCATCGGTTTCTCCTCCTCTCGTCCGCCCAACCATTTCCCCCTTCCGTTCTCTTCCCCTGCGGCTAGCCTTATATTACTGTGTGCCCAAATTACCACCTCCAGGTATGTCTTTCCCTGCGTGTATGATGGTGTCTGTGGTCGTACAACCATATCATCATACGCCAGATGCTCATACGCCTTTTACAGATCATCTAGGGATCTGTGCTTGCTCTGCGGTGGACAATTCTCTTGGTCCCTATGCATGTACGTGTTCAATTGGGTATGTTTTAGTA
>MLYV02000562.1:0-31594 GCA_001913855.2 Hermanssonia centrifuga | reverse complement strand
GAGGTGAGTACCGGAACAAGGCTTGATAGCAACTGCATATAACATACCAATTCCCGCAGGCTCTCAGTCCTTCGAATCTTGACAACACCATCCGGTTGCATCCAACAAAGGCTGCACAACTTGAAGTCTTAATGGAGGTGGAGAAAGGTGCAAAGTGCGACCATGACTCGGAGGGCTGGTCAAGTCTTAGTACTCCTT
Organism: Hermanssonia centrifuga; assembly: GCA_001913855.2. NCBI lineage: Eukaryota > Fungi > Basidiomycota > Agaricomycetes > Polyporales > Meruliaceae > Hermanssonia > Hermanssonia centrifuga. The sequence continues at coordinate 31,396 of MLYV02000562.1, read as the reverse complement.
ATAAGGTTTTTCTGGTAAAACATCACTAGTAGTGCAAGCGGTCGCTTTGAAGGAATGCGGTGATTGGCTGAGAACATGAGGCCGACCGCTTTGAAGCGGCCGCGCGGGTGAACAGAGATCACAAATCTCGCTCGCTACCATGGGCTATATAGCACTTGTAGCGAGCGAGATTCTACATAGGGCTATGTAGCTTTGGTGTTGCTACATAGCCCTATGTAGAATGGGCATTTCTACACAGGAAAAGTGCCCCTCCAGATGCAGTTCCGATTCAATGATCATGGCCACGATACTTGTGTACTGGGCTCCATAGCTGGCAGATCCGAGATCCTTGGAGAGACGGAAGCGATAAAAAAGAAGTCGGGAGACGATGGAGATGGTGGCCAATACGTTGACGCCAAGAGTCAAGGACCAAAAGACGAGAGTAAGGTTGATAGCCCCCCAGACAAATGTGCTCGCAGCTTGTACAAGAAACAGTGTGCCGACAACTAGTTCATAATACCGGTCAGTCTAAGGGGTCGTGTATACTATAGTACTAATCCGAAGAGGTACTGACTGAACTCAACGAGCCAGGAAATTGAGGCGAGGGACACCAATAGCCAGCCGGATTTCCTTTCCAGTAGCTTCGGCGCCTTCAGCAACTCGACATTTTCCTGATGCAACGCTATTCTTGTAGACGACGGTACAACGCCAGAGCTTTAAATTTCTTTCAATGTCGTTACAGCCTCCAATATGTGGGAATGAACTTCACCAAGAGCATATCTGACAAGAAAATGGATACGACGATCGAGGCATTCATGGTGGAAATGAAGCCGTCAGTGACATCCTCCTCATACGCTGATGGCCCGCCAGGGAAATTGCGCTGATCGACAAACGCGTGCCGCGTATACAGACTTGCGGCTCCAATGAGAACTGTATCGATTAAGAAGGTGACGACGACGAAGACTAGCAGAGGTAAATCCTTCTTGACCCTCGATGGGTTTATACTGCTAACGAGCATAAAAAAGCATTGTATGCACAGAGTGGTGACAACGCCATAGGCAATCCATGTAATGAAGGCACCTTGAAGCCAGAACTGCTCGGTGTGAATGGAGGTGGAGGGTTCGTAAGCGAAGACTGAGTGAATCACATGTTGGGATTGGCACTGGCAGGAGTAGAGCAGACAATCTCAGGAGCTGCGTCTGCTTATAAGTCATCCTGTGCTCGCCGACCTTGTCAGGCTGATTTGAAGTATAACTGTTAATGTATTTCCGCTGGCAAGTTCAATGGAACAGGATGCTCTTCCTTGTGCAGTGTGTAACCTGGCCCCTATCGTGTTATCCGCTGCAGGTAGAATCATGATTGAGAACCTTGTTCATAGCCTGCAGGAGCCTCACCCACAGCGGTATATTCTGCATATTCCAATCTGTACCAATAAATTCAGCTACCAATCAGTAACGAGCGTCCAATGAGTGCGTATGTGAAGTAGGATATATAATCACAAGTTCAAGTTACAAATCGGTCAGACCAGCATGCGAGACGATTGAGAGATGTAGAATTCAAAGTAAAGGGGTCCGGCGCAGCCAAAACCGATGCGATGATCCCTGCAAAATCTTTATTCAGCCAGTTTATGGGATCTGCGTTTCCCAATTTGTTCACCATAGGTATTAACTTCGCGCTAAAATATGACCTCGCGCGGTATCTGTAAATCAACGTTAGGAAGCGAAGTAATACGATACTCAATGAGACACGTACTTCTTGGATTTCCTCCACACTGTTTGCATGCTCAACAGATGCTTGCGACGCTGCCGGGATATTGTTATTGGACTCCATCATTTCATCCACCTCTTCCGTAAGACCATGATCGAGGTCTTCGCCTATATTGTCAATGATGCTTGCTAGCGTTGGAACACGGAATCCAGGGACTGTGAAACGCGAGTTGAAGGTCTCATTTGTTTCGTTCTTGGGCTCCCCAGCTTGACGCAAATTAAGCAAGAACCGCGAGGTGAGGATAGGTTGTAACCTATTTTGCTAATGAGTCTGCGTAAAATCCAGATTCAAGGTACTTACGTTCCCGCGATGTTTATGACAGGAGACCCGATCTGTAGTGATGGCTAAAACCATGTCAGCGAATTTGTTTGAAGCTGAGAAGGAATATTTCTTATTACAGTATTCACAAGCACTTGTGCAATATTCAACAGAAGAAGGACTCTGCGCATCACACAAGTCTGACGAATTGCACTGCAAATGGACGGAACTTACATGAAGTAAACCGTTCCTACGAAAACTGTCAACGGCCAGCACGAATATAAGGAAAATATACGAACCGTCCCGCAGAAGTACGCCACTAAGCGACCGTATTCCAAATTTTCTGGCCTCGATCCAAGTCTTGTACGTTTTTCGCCATGTCCACACTAGAATCAGCATATCGGCAACGCTGAGAGCAGTGCAGGTAACTAGTACAACTGTGCCAGATTCAGTGAGTTTAAGGACAAGATACTGAGCTCCTAAATAATCACAACTGACGAGATTACGTGGTTGCTCTGTATCATGAGAAAATTTGACAACTTACTTGAACTGGACACTAGCAGAGGCATTGACGACGGCGCCGCAATATGTGCCTAGAACTGGATCCTGGTTGAAGACGCTTGATTGATAGATAAGTATATACTAAGCGAAATGAACTTGAACACGACCAGACAATATAATCGAAAGAATACAACTTACGACATCCGTTACAACGGGAACCATATTCAGGCCCAGTACAACAAGAGCTATATAGACATTGAGGTTCGATATAGCAAACATGCGCGATGTAGAGAACCCTATCCATCGAGGTCAGAGAAAACTTTATGGAAACATCTTGGTGACGTACCAGCATATGTAAGGTCCTGCGTTATGTTCACTATGCTGACTAGCGTGTTCAAACCAGGACAACTGTGGCCAGCCGAGATATTGAGATAAATTTATATGCACTGTAGGAAATTCTCACTTCTGTACGCAAAGTTAGTCATATGTCTGTGCTTGGGGCGCTACGTGATATTCACCTTTGCTGTTGCAGGGACCGTAGCGATTACGTTTACAGCGACCATTAGATACCGATTTGCTATAAACATCCATTTGGCAAGGCTCGACTTCCTTCGCCACACCGTTGTCACTTCTTCTCTAACCGTAATAATATACTCGTATGTCACTAGTGCTGATACGCACATAAGATACAATCAATGCGGATCACAGATTGTCTATCACTCACCGGCCAGGGCATAGACGACGAAGGCATTTATGACGCTATTGATGGTTTATTAGAGCAACGCTAGCGAGGAGTCATGGCGAATAGAACGCACTCTTGTTGATAGACAGCGATAAGCTCGCTGTCAGACATGCTTTGAGACATAGCGAGTAGATATGGTCTGCTCCGAAGTGATGAATCGTAGAGTCGTCCACTGCCAGTGGGGTCATTTATCAATCAGACACTCTGTGTATTCACCTCGAGCCCTTCCCGAGGTATCTCAAATACGGGAGTAGGTCGGCAAGTGTTTCTCATCGCCTTCCCCCGCAACATCTGAGACAAGGCGATTCCAATGTCGATGAGTACAAACAGTGTGTTATAACGAGGAAAATGTTGCTCACCTAAACCAGATATTGGGCAGCGGTATACTCTAGGTATCGCTCGACTGAGCCAGTCACGCAAACGGACAACGCCAGCATGTAAGTTCATCCATGGAGAGCGAGATTCACGGTCATTACATCGCCAATGCGGGATGAGAGCGAAAAGGGGGATTGTAACGAGGGATGCATTACAAAAGCTTAATCCTGATGGTGTATGCATGTAATTCAGCGACTGAGGTGTACTTTCAGGAGCTGAGATCTGAGAGGAACGGCAAAGACAAGCAAACAACGGAAATGACCTTGATTCGCGCAATATTTGGGGCCGCACGAGATTGCTCGATGGCAGAAACGCAGTCGAGCCCTCGTTCCACATTAAAGTGCTAAACATATACCAAATATCCCTGTGGCCGACTGAGTTAGTAACGACCACGAAGTTTACACTGATAAACTTACTAAATGCTACGTATTTACACACAGCCCGCCCCCCACGACCAACAGCAACGAACTTGGGCGCGGAAACAAGTCTTCAAGAGTTGGTAGTGGTCAGTTGCTACGACTGCGTGGTTTGGAAGTTGACCGACTGTCGCTGAGGATCATCAGATATTGTCGGCTTGATATACTTGGCATCCTTCCGCATCTTGTTTCGACCATCTGCAGCCATCTGCCCGTGTCTCCACCCTCCGACGACCGCCCCTCACCTTGTGTTCTCTCGTCTCTGGTAGACGTCGAAGCAGAGCAGCAAGTGATCAACGACAACTGTGTGAATCAGTGCCTTGCAGACGCGGATCTGCCTGGATCTGCTTTCGGAGTACTAATGGACCGCAGGTCGCCGTCGCCATCGTTTCGAGTCCCACAATCATCTCCCCTCGACTCACTCGTTCGTGCCTCTTCTCGGAGGATAAAGAATAATGACAACTTGCAGGTGCCTTCGACACCTCCCGCCCTCACTCATTCGGCGTCAGATCCTTCCACCGCACAAACATGGTCACCGCCGTCACCCTTGCTGCACACCCAGTTCAGGAGTTCAGTAGCGTCGACTTCAATGTCGGCGTACGATAGCAGGTCCATCGTATCAGAAAGCGACAGGTCGATAGCATGGGATATGGGTAGAGCGGGCCACTTGGACCCCAGGTGCGTGGCCAAGCCAAAGCTGTTCTTCGCCGATCTGATAATGTCTCCCTTGAAGTAACCGTGGTTCTCACCTAACTGCTCAACGAGATGTATCTATGGCTTCTCAGTATAGCGTGGACGATATCATGTCGAGCTATCGTGACTCTTACATCACTCCTCCCCCTCCTCTTTCACCTTCGCATGTTCCTAAAGTTGTCGTTTCTACTCCCGACCCATACTCTTCACCCCCTCTCATCTCTCCAAATCTGCAAGGCAGAGTACCATCTCGTCTCCCGGCTGGCACCGCGAATTTCTCCAGACCCGTCGGACCCCCTCAGACCACCCCAGACCCCTCCCGAGCACGACCTCCAGTCCCGGGATCCGAAGAGCAGAAACGCCAGGTTCTTATGCGACACACCGGTAGCCAACCGAACTCCAGTTTTTCCTCCAATGCTGCACCCCGCCCGAACGCGAACCTGACTGCTGCACCGTCAAGGCCAACCTCGCAAGTGGAGAGTGTATATTCCAACTACTCGTATTATCCATACGACGGTTCGCCCGTTTCTTCACCCAATCCGACTCAGCCCTCCTTTCCTCCCCAGCCTCGTACAGGTGCACCTCAACAAAAGGCCTCTCCTTCACCCACGCCTGATTCCTCTACAAACGACCCGCAGTCAGCGCAAGACTACTTACAGCTCGGCATAACACACCACCTTTCTAACCGTCTACCTGAATCGGCGGTATGTTTCGAGAAGAGTGCAGTGCTGGATGGAGGATGTGGTATGGGGATGCTGATGTGGGGTTTGGCACAGAGACATGGCTGGGGTTGCGAGAAGAGCGAGGAGAGAGGATTCAAATGGTTGAGGAAGGCAGCGGAAGTTGCGGTAGGAGAACTGGAGAAGGGGAAGCAAAAGGGGAAGGAGGTCGAGATAGGAGCCGTCCAGGTTTGTTCTTCACTTCTGAACGTGAAGATGCTGCATTGACCGTCAGTTTGACGGCGTGATAGAGTGAATTGGTACTCGCCATCTATGAAGTAGGGCAGAGCTTCTTTCGTGGATGGGGTGTCGAGAAGGATAAGCAGATGGCTGTTGTGAGTCTCCCCTAGTCCCCCCTTCATTATCTGGTGTTTCTAATGGTATCGCAGAATTATTTCCGGTTAGCAGCACGTCTCGGAGATCCCGACGCACAACAGGACTTGGCCTTCTGCCTTGCTAATGGGAAAGGCTGCAAGAAGGACAAGAAGGAGGCGGCAAAATGGTACCGTGATGCAGTGAGTGATGCCCTTCGCCTTGGTAGCGTTACAACTTGAACCTGATTGTGTGATCATCGTGCGTGCGTAGGTTGCGCAAGGAGTAAGCGACATCGGACTCGCGTGGATTTACAAGGAGAAATACCAGTAACCCACCTGCCATTTCCTGCCAGAGTGTAGTGCGGTAAGCATAGTGTCAGGACAGTGGGCCTCGCTGGGGACCTTACATTCGAGCTTGTAGTCCAATATTTGGGGGACTACGGTAATAATATATTATATGGGGTATACCCCAAGGAATAGAAATCATATATCATTGGTGACCTGTGGCTGATGTACGTGTTATACTGAACATAACACGGGGGCATGTTCTGAATATGCATTAATGGGGTAGTGGTAACCTGGGTCGTTGCCATCGACCCGCCGGGGGTTCGATTCCCTCTTAATGCATGCATCCGCCAGCAGGACCTTTTTGTTTCGGGATCATAAATAAATACAATTTCGCACGCGGCATAAGTTGCAGCGCTTTCAAGCGGTTTAGATCATGATGATACTACTCGCTTGACAATGTCGTCTTTGGTCAAACATTCAAGTCTGAAAAATGCCTCTTACAACTTTCTTGTTCGATCTGCCAAGGGTGAGCGAAAGCCTAGTTGTAAAGCAGGTAAGTCACCAAAGGCTGGATTTGGCCATACTGCCCAGGCTCTTTCCGCCAGCGTGAGTGCAATTTCTGACGCCGTCCTGGGATGCTGTACTCATACTACACACATCTACAGGTTGCAGCGTTGAGGGGGTTTTTTTTACGGTAAAACGTAATGGATGCCCTCGTCAACTTGAGCGGTCCGAGTGCGGTAGCTATGCTACCGTGTGGCAAAGACGTTCGCCAGTATCACGATACTGTGCCAGCCTGACCAGTATCAAACAATGGCTCCGAACTCAATGCTACATCATACAGCACCACAGATTGTCTCAGGTTCGACATTGAATTCGCCGAAAATTCAAAGGCGCATGTCGCAATCAGGCGCCATATTGGGCTCATTGGTACAGACCATCGTCAAATACACAGCGTGACTAGGATTTGGGTATGCATCTTCTCACCATAACTGCACTACAGCGATTCGAGGCGCTGTTTGTGCCTTGAAGAAGCGTCATCGGCTGCCTGCATGATACTACGTGCCGAATCTTATGGTGTGCAACATCGTAGCCTTATCTGAAAGCCGACTGGTGCTGATACATGCATTCGCAGACTTTACATTCGTTATGCCATACAGGCGGTCAATCGCACAATCCGAAAATCCTTTATAAACTGGGGTAGCATAGCCATGCAGGAACAAGGCAACAGCCGTTCATTTCACGACCTTAACTACATCAATGGCTCCCGCTCTCACCGTTACCGAGACTGCTACGGAGAACGTCACGAACGCTTTAGGTTCAGTGAGCCTGAAGGCTGAAGTAGGTCATTGCCCCATCGAAGGTCTCCGGTGACTGACGATTTTTACGTAGAAGGGACCATCTTATCCCAGATACCTCCCTCACTTTGATGCAAGCGAGAAGTTCCCTCCTACCCCAGTTCGCGGTGCGCATAGATGCTATACCCTGTCATCTAACGTATCGATTGAACGTACTTCCAGAATTCTCGGACCCCGGTCTTCGCGCTGACCCTACGAAGCCTAATCTTCTTGGGCCTGGGGTCCAAGTGAAGCAAATCTCTCCATATATCGGCTCGGAAGTCAGAGGAGTTCAGATATCTCAGCTGTCGAAGGAAGGCTTGGATGAGTTGGCGCTATTCGCTGCCGAGAGAAAGGTCTTAGCTTTCAGGGACCAGGACTTCAAGGACCTCTCACCCGAGCGGCAGATAGAAATTGCAAGGTAAATTATCCGTCTTCATGCTTACTTAACAAAAATGAACACCTTGAGCAGCCACTTCGGACCTATTCAGCGTCATCCAACTTCAGGAAATGTTGAAGGGTTCCCTGAGTTCCACGTCGGTAAGGCCTTTCCCATAGCCTCAGTAAAAGAGGAACTCTAGAATTTTACAACCAGTATACCGTGACGCCGATCATCAACGTTTCAGGGAATACCGTGGCGCTGATAACCGTGCCATTCGGACGAGCTGGCACTCAGATGTCGTAAGTCTTGGTCAACCGTGTCCCGTGCGCGTACTACTGGCTGATGTAGCTACGCATTACAGTCCTACGAACTGCAACCACCTGGCACGACATTCTTCTGGATCCTTGATATTCCTGAGAATAAAGCAGGCGATACACTTTTCTTGTCCCAAGTCGAGGCCTATAAGCGTCTCTCTCCGGAGTTCCAGAAGCGTCTTGAGGGCCTTCGTGCCGTACATTCAGCCGTCTACCAGGCTGAATACTCAAGGAAGAGCGGAGGACCAGTGAGGCGCGAGCCTGTTGAGTCTGAGGTGCGACCTTTTACAGCCGTTCCTATCCATGATATCAATCTGATGTGCTGATCCACTGCAGCACCCTGTCGTTCGCCAACATCCAGTAACTGGTGAGAAGGCTTTGTATGTCAACCCCGGTTTTACTCGTCGCATTGTCGGCTTCAAGGAAGAGGAGTCAGAGTATCTGCTCAAGTTCCTCTACGATCACATCTCAAAGGGGGCCGATTACCAAATACGTGCGACATATGAGCCAGGTACCCTCGTCATCTGGGTAAGCAATATTTACACCAAGTACCAAGAGCATACCTACTGATGTATCCCTCCAGGACAACCGAGTCACAGTACATTCTGGGACCGGTGATTTCCCTCAGGAGCAGAGGAGGCACGCAGTCAGGTTGACACCTCAAGCAGAGGTTCCCATCCCTGCACTGGCATAGCCTGAGGGCCCAAATTTGAGTTTTTATTTGCCTGTAAATTTAGGCTGGATTGTAGCATCTATATCATGAAGTAAACAAATGTCACCGTTCGTACATTTGATAAAACATTTTCCCAAGCGTGATGAACCCCATTGTTTCCCCTCGCACGAGTCAGAAAATACTAGACTCATCTTGACTATACCATTCTGTTGCGGTTTTTTTTTAATCATTCTTGGTACATTCGCCTGTTTGTCTCCTTTGCTGCCCATATGAAAAAGGAATAGTCGGGCTCTTCCCAATAATCTTGAACCCAGCGCTATTTGCCACGTGCTCTGACCAGAAATTACAGTTCGAGCGCTCTCCCGCCGTAGACCGACACTTCGTCCTCCTCGTTCGCCACGATGCTCGCGCTCAGAAGAGTGCCCACAAAGCTGCTGTACACGTCTTTAGTGCGTGGGAATGGGACGGTGGCGACTCCCCTCACAGCTGCAGCACCGGCACCACCTCCGCCGTCAAGTCCTCCGAAGGCAAAGGCAGCCTCGCCCTCTTCCAAGCCTTCTGCACCAAAGCCTGCTTCTAAGCCTGCCTCTGTTGCGGAAACATCTACCTCGAAGACAATTGATGTCGACGAAGCTGACTCCGACAAAAAGGATCGTAAGCGTAAACGTCGTTTCCGTTTTCCTACTCAGAGGCCGTCTATTTCACTGGAACGTCCTCGCGCGTATAGTCGCCCCATTGGTGTCGGGGTTCTGCGAGCTTACGATGAGGCATTGGCGTACATCAAGAAAGATTCGAATGTAGTGAAAGCCGAGTTAGAGGAGTACAAGGCTTCTTTGGCGAAGGCGGAAAGCTCTCCGGAGAGCGATTCTAGTAAAGTGGAACGGTTGAAGGAGAAGGTCAAAATTCTAGAGATCCAGAGCGAGATTAACTTGCCTTCCGTCAGATGGAAGGCCAGGAACGGGCTGGGTGAGTCAAGGATGTTCTGAGTGTCTGAAAGGGTGAACTGACAAATAACCAGCCGACCTTACGAAGCCGATATACCGACACCTTGTGGAGCAGCGCTGGCGAGAAGATGGTGTACTGGACATGTTGGTATGGCTTTCAATCCTCCAATTTCAAGTGTCATAATTAAATTCCTTTGCAGATGGAGCGTATCTACCAGATGAACGTCGTCCCTGATCTTTTACCCAATATGCGCCCGACCTTGGACTTGCGTGTAAACTTCCCGGAGGCACCTCCCGACAACGTTTATCAACGTACTCGTGTTAAGCGCGATTATGAGAAGGTTGAACCTGGTATTTTCTTACTGCCGGAACAGGTGAGTCCAATGTTCGTGATTGTATGCTCTTTTATTGACGACCCAGCAGACTCGCAAACCTCCCATGCTGTATACCACCGTGTTCCACACCGATACGCGGTTATACACTCTTCTGATGGTTGATTTAGGTATTTTCTACTTATTAACTGTGACGACGTCAATATCTGAAATTGCTCTATTAGATGTCCCTGATCAGGAAAATGCCTCATATAAGCCGTATCTGCACTGGATGCAGTAAGTCTCGGTCTTTCTTTTTACGACGTTATCGTCTGATCAGCCATATCCTTTTAGACCCAACATCGCTCTCTCTGCCCTTTCTCCATCTCCCATTCCCCTTACCACTACCCATACACGCTACATCCCCCCTCACCCACAACGAGGTACCCCTTACCACCGCTATGTGATTTTGCTCCTGCCCCAGTCATCCCCGACTGAGAGGATTAAAATCCCTGCACCTACTGACGAGCAGCGTCTGGGTTTTAACTTCCGTGCATTTGCCGCCCAATACGGGCTGGATGGTGCCAAGGGTGGAGGAGTACATATGTGGAGAGAGGTCTGGGACGAGACCGTCACCAAGATCTACACGGATATTTTCGGTACGTTTCATCTTCGTTCGATGTACTTGATCTCTGATGGGGTTCTTGTTCAGAAATCGAGGAGCCTATTTATGGGAGAATGCCGACACCGGACAGATATGTTGGCCTCAGGGGTACGAAAAAGTATATTCAGAGCTGATGATTTTGCACGATGGCATGCTTTGAATATATTACATTGCTTTATATCATTGAATAATGAAGGGCTATAAGCTGTTTATGGCAATAAAGCTGAACATGCATTAATGTTACTGGTATGGGAAAGTGTGTGATGATACAAAGTCGCGAAAGCAGTGATGAAAGTAAAGCGTGATATGTTAGTCAAAATCATCAAAATCGGATCCAGGATCGCCACCATCATCATCAGAGGAAACGATGTCGATGTATGTCTTCGGAACGGCTCTCGCTGCCCTCCTCGGTGCCTCACCACGCTTGGGCGCAGTTGGCACAGATTCGTCGTCGTCTTCGCTCTGCACAACCTTCTTTGCAGGAGCTTTCTTTGCAGGAGCCTTGGCCGCGGGCCTATCTTCTGAGTCACTGCTCGGGGATTTTTTCGTCGGAGGAGCCTTCTTCGCTGGGGCAGCTCTGGATTTTGCTGGGGCGGGCCCAGATGACGGTTTCCGCGCCGTGGGTTTAGAAGTGCCGTTTGGAACCTTGTCGAAGAAATCAGTGAGGGGTTTATCGGCCGTTTTCTTCTTCTTAGCAGGCTTCGGACCGAGCTCATCGTCAGACTCCTCTTCACTGAAGGGGCTGAAGGAATACGTAAGTTATTGTAGGGATACAGGACAAGCCAACAAACAGACCTTTTACGCTTGGCTGGGGCAGCTGGTGCGGCCTTCTCCTTACCCTTGCCTTTGCCCTTCGTCTCCATGATCTCCATTTCAGTATCAGAATCATCCGGAACGACTAGCTTCTTTCGCTTGGGTGCCGCAGGCTTGACGTCCAACATCTCGACATCGGAGTCCTCCTGAACCTTCAGCGGTGCCTTCTTTGCTGCAGGTTTCTTTGCTGCAGGTTTCTTTGCTGCAGGTTTCGCTTTGGAGTCGTCACTGGCGTCATCTTCGTCCTTCACCTTAGAAGAGGAGGCAGCGGCGGGTGCAGCTTTCTTGACCGCTGGCTTAGAATCAGCTCCCTTCTTCGACTTTGAAGCTCCTGCCTTAGTTGGCTTGAAATCGTCGTCGTCATCTGAGTCCTCTTTCTTGACGGTCTTGCGCATCATCGCAGCAAGAGTGGCTTGTTTGCGCTTCCCCTTCTTTGCAACTTGCCCTGGTTCGATAGCTTTGTCCACCCAAGATTGGTAAGAGCCCTGCAGAGTACGCGGATCAGAGTGAGGACAGGTCGGTGCGCGTTAGAACTAGCTTACCTTCCACTCGGCAAGGAAATTGTCGAGATCGGTATTCCATATTTGAATAGGAGTTAGCTCCAGGAGCTTCAACAACTCATTCTCTTTATCCTGTCCTTGCTTCCTAAGCTTCTCGATCTGTTGGGAATAGCGGCGTTAGGAAGGGGGTGTGACCATTACTCGATAGCACGTACCCTCTCTTTAGTCAAGCTAGAGATGGCCATGTTCAAGAGGTAATCGAAGTCGCCGGAGTCATTGCCTTCCTCTTCCTCTTCCTCCTCATCCTCAACTACGGGTTCTGTCTCTCCCGCAACCTTCGCCTTCTTTGGTTTAGAGAAAGCTCGGAACAGCCTCTTTCGCAGTTCGACCACGATGTCTGCCTTCTTGCGTCCAGAGACGACGAGCTCCTTGTTGACAATCATCAAAATGAAGCGTGCTTGATTGGTCAGCCTGTCGAGTTCGAGTTGCAGTTGATTGGCCATATGATCCTATATATGACATAAGTGTTCAGAAAATGTGGAAGTTGGATGAGGCAACGACGCACTTTGCGTTTCTGGTACCACGCCAGACGAACAGGGTAGAATTCCTCAATAATCTCTTCTGGAGAGTTGTACTTCTTGATCTTCCCGTCGAAATCGAAACACATCATGTTACTTGTATTGACTTTGCTCGTCAGCTTGAAGAACTCTATCAGTCCTTGAGCTTCAGCCTTCTCCATATCTTTCTCCCCAAGAGTGACAACAAAGTGCACATTCATGTTGTCGTGGTATTCCTTGTAGTCCTACAAATCGGTCAAGACGTTAGCGAGATTCATCCTGACCTGGCCATCGTCGAATTACCTTCACAGGACCCTCGTTCTTCTCGCCCGACATGGCTTCCAGATCGACCTTGTAGTTCTGCGTCCATTTGTGGATGGGCAGCTCAGTGATCTCAACCGTCGTTTCGTCAATCTTCTTCGCGATACCGGTGACATCGTACTTGTGGTCGCCAACCTTCTTGATCTGACCCTTGAAACCACGCCACCAGGGAAGCATTGGCACTTGCTCCTCACTGGCCATCAGACGGCGAATGTTGGCGACGATCTCTACAGGATTAAAGCAAGGAACATTGGTGCTCCAGCCTGAAAGTTCATCAGCAACTGGAAAGCGTTTGGTGCCATATCATTATCACTCACCAGTACCAATACCTTCAGCTCCATTGACCAGAACCATGGGTAAGACGGGCATATAGTACCCAGGTTCGATAGAGTTTCCGTCATCCTCCAGGTAATCGAGGACAGGATCATCCGCTGGATGATAGATCGCTCGAGCCATCGGAGACGGTTCTGTGAAGATATACCTGGCGGAAGCATGGTCCTTTCCACCCTGGTCACGAGTACCGAACTGACCATTGGGCATCAGTAAGTTGATATTGTTGCTGCCAATATAATCTTGAGCGAGATTAACGATGGTGGACATCAAACTTTGCTCTCCGTGATGGTACGCTGCTTTTTCTGAGATGAAACCGACGAGTTGCGCAACCTAGGAGGTTGTGTACTAACGTTATTTTTATGATTGCAACTCCAGGACAAGGAAGCCTTACCTTGATCTCGGTTTTAAGTTTACGCTTGAAGCAGCCCCAAATGACCTTCCGCTGACCAGGCTTCAATCCATCAGCGACCGACGGGATAGATCGAATATTGTCCGCCATGGAGAAAAGAATCAATTCCCGATTAATGAAGTCGGTGACGGTAATCTCTTTGCAATCATGGTTCAAGAAAGTGCCGGGCTAATATGTACTGGTTAGCGACATCGGGTTACGAAGAGTTTGGCAGGTTATTTACCTCCAGCTTCCGCAGCCAATCCTTTCGATCATCGGCTTTCTTCTTACTGAAGGCCAGCTCAATAAGCTGACGTTCATCCTCTTGCACAACGGCGAATGGAATCATGTGCTTGCCCATCTGACTAAAGTAATCACGGGCATCTTCGTCTTTACTCGTTCCCAAACCCTTTCCACCATCGACGTTAGAGAATGATAGACGATACAGAAACACAGCTCAGTATATACCTTGTAGTACTTGACTTTCCACTTGAAGTAGTCCGGGGTATCTTGGATCCATTCTTCATACTCGGGAATCGTGAAGAAGTTGATTTTCTCTCTTCCCTTGGTAACCTGTGGAAAACAATTGAACAGCGAACGCTAAAAGAGACCGCAATGGGACTTACTCGAACAATTGGCGTGACGAACTCGACCAAAAATTTCGGGAGCTTGAGAAGCGAAGGATAGAAATGATCTAGGTAATTAAGAATGAGACCTTTGATGTGGGATCCATCATGATCCTACAGGGCTACCCGTCAGCACCATTCGCCTGTCACTCTTCGACGTGCTCACCTGATCTGTCATAATCATCAATTGCCCATACCGCAAATCCTTCGTATCCTTGTATTCCTTGTTATGCTGCAAGCCAAGGATTTTCTTGATGTTCTGGATCTCTTCGTTCTTCATGATCTGGTCGTGCTTTGCATCGCGCACGTTCAGCAACTTTCCTCTCAGTGGGAAGACGCCGTAATTGTCGCGTCCGATGACACTCAGACCAGCGACGGCCAACGATTTGGCGGAGTCTCCTTCGGTAAGGATGAGTGTACAGAGTTCTGCCTTCTTCGTACCGGCGTTATTGGCATCGGACAGCTTGGGCAGGCCTTTCAGGCTGTTACATATTGCTTCAACGTGCGGAAAGTGAGCATATATTGAGCGGACTTACCGATTACGACCTCTGCCGTCCGTCTTTTTCATCTCTTTATCAGCCTTCCGGTTCGCCCAATTGAGAATTTGGTCGACAATGGCCGATTTCTGGACTATATGCAAGCTCAGTATCACGCATACATGCTACTGAAATATAAATTCCTTACCTTTCTTCATGAAGTCCTCCGACAGTATAGGCTTCGTACCGAATTTACTCGCAGGCAGTGTGAGGGTCTCCTTCGTCTGACTGTCGAAAGTTGGATTCTCGATCTGGGCGTTCACGAAAACCCACATTTGAGCCTTGATTTGTCCTGGCTTGACTTGGGCACCCTTATTCTTCTTCTGAATGAACGCACCCAAGTTCTTCGCGAGCTGGTCTGAGATGTGAGTGACGTGCGAGCCACCTTTGATTGTGGCGATGGAGTTAGCGAACGAAACGTGCTGGAACGTCCCGTCAGAGACTGCAAATGCGATTTCCCATCGTGTGTCGATAGTCTCGTAGATCATGGAAGGCTTCGCTTGGGCAGCCCCGCCAGCCTCTTCGGAAGCTTGTTCTGCGGCAGAGCTCAGGTACAACTCCACATATTGTTTGAATCCCTTGATTTTGATACGTTCATCGTTTAGGACGACTTTCACGTCCTTCGTTGTACCCGCCAAATCGTAGACACGTTTCTTGAGGAGGGAGACCGTATCTTCGTCGATCGAGTCCATACCGAATCGTTTAAGATCGGGTTTGAAAGTAACACGCGTATATTCCTCCTTCGTGTTTTTCGTGATCTTCGCCTTGCCCATCTTGCCCATGTTATCCGTCCACGTCTGGACGTACTTCTGTTGCGTACCCTTATCCGCGGTGTCGACCGTGAACTCCGTGGAGTAGATGTTGGCCAACTTAGCACCATAGCCATTCCTTCCGCCTGTCAATTTCTTCTCGTCGTCGTCGTAATTACTCGAGGAGAGTAGGTGACCAAAGATGAGCTCTGGGATGTACACCTTTTCACTTGAGTGCATCTCAATCGGAATACCTCGTCCGTTGTTATATACGCTGATGATGCTGTTCTCAGAATCGACTGTGACTTTGATCGTGTCCATATTGGGGTCATTGACCTGCGTGTGGCGCGTCAGAACTAAGTGTATACAAGAACTGTGATGGCGATAGTGACCTTGTTATCCGCAGCATTGACAAGAATCTCGTCTATGATCTTGAAGAAACCAGGAACATACGTGATCTCCTTGAACGTCATGCGCTTGTTCTCGCTGTCCCATACCCACATCTGTTGTGTGATTTTCTCCACGCTGCCAATGTAGGAATCCGGCCGTTTCAAAATGTGTTCTAATTGAGTGAGCTAAGAAAGAGATATCAAATCTGTCGACATAACACAAAATAAATGCTGACATACCTTCTGATAAGTCTCGGACGCGCTCTTCTTCTTGTCCTTCGCGACGGCAACAGCAGGGGCACTTATGGGCATATCTTCATCGTCATCAATCTCACTCGCGTTATTGTCTTTGTCAACGAGCACTTTCTTCTTAGTCGCCTTGGGTGCTGGTTTGGCCGCGGGTTTGGGCTTTGGGGGAGCCTTCTTCTTGGGTGCGGGGGCGTAATCCTCGGACTCTGAGCCTGAGACATCCAGGTCAAAGTTTTCTTCCTCCGAGGAGCTCATCGTCCTATATCTTCTTGTGCACGGAGTCGGACGTCGAGCAAAAGATGCTGGACGTCGAGCGTCGTGGTGGCGGGCAGAAAGAAAGTGGTAGTTTCGGTCAAAGATTGAACTCGAACCGCGAACGCGTTGATCGTTCGCGTGGGCGTGACCGTACACGTGACAGGAGGTCACATAAAGACGGTTAATTTGCACACAGCTGCGATATCTGGTTAATTGTTTTAGGTTGGGTCCAAAGCCATCCTGAATTGCTCTCATTCAGTCAGCTCGACGTACTGACGGAGTTGAAGGTAAGTAGTAGGAAAGAGCAAGAACCTGTCCCGCCAGCACCAGCTGCAACGCGAAATTATTTTCATAAAATAGGTACATTTGCAAATCAAAAGCACTTATATAATCCCGGTATTCCCTTTATAGACTTAGCGCTTATCCCGATGAGATCTGTCCTTCAAGCGCCAGTGATAAATTAGCGATACTGTAACGAGCAGATCTCAGAAATCGATTTCATATTTTAGCCATGTCGTCGACCACCCTCAGGCCTTTTAGCTTTTCCATCAACCACCTCAACATACCCCGGAAAACGGGCTTGCTCAAGGAAAAGTCATCGTATTGGTAGTAGAGATGTCCGCGATAAATCCAACCCCCAAACTGACTATGCAGTCGACCGTCCGTCTCTCGTCTGGTGAGTTACTTGGTCGTTTTCGTCTGGGCGGGTGCTTATACACGCTAGGATAGGACATGAAATGCCGATTTTAGGACTGGGTGTATATGAGAACGATGAGTGTTATCCAGCGTGTATCGCTGCTCTTGAGTTGGGCTACAGGCGAGTCATCTCTCATATTGTCCAGCTCTAATATGTCACTGATACATGGTCGCATCATGTGACACTAGGCACATAGACTCCGCGAGATTCTACATGAACGAGGCTGCGATGGGTAAAGCCGTACGCGATTCTGGTGTGAAGCGGGAGGAGGTATTTGTCAGTACGTTGTCCTCCTACTTTCAACCTTTTTAGGTCCTAAGTAGTCTTGCAGCCTCGAAAATCTGGTATCCAGATTACGGTTATGAAAGCACGCTCCTATGCGTGGACGACTCGCTCGAGAAGATTGGGTTGGGTAAGCACATCGCCATCGTAAACCAGACTCAGCTCACAACGCTCTGCAGAGTATATCGACCTTTACCTCATCCATTCCCCGGAGACCGGCAAACAATCCCGTCTCGATACCTGGCGCGCCCTCATCGAACAGAGAAATCGTGGAAAGCTGAGAACTATCGGCGTCAGCAACTTGTAAGCGATATTCCAGGTCCCACGATTTTATTTACATTTTCTGGTTGATCTGCAGCAACGTGAAGCATATTGAAGAGATCAGGGAAGCCTGTCTGGAGTTGCCTGCGGTGAATCAGATGGAGGTAAGTATATATATGGGTCGTATTGGCTCCCCTGTAGCTAACGCACCTTGTATCAGATCCACCCGTACTGCCAAAACAGGCCTATCGTTGAGTATTGCAAAAAGAATGGCATTGTATTGCAGGCCTACTGTCCTCTTATCCGCGGACAGTTTGACAACCCGCTCTTTGTTGAGCTTGCTGACAAGGTTAGTTTCTCTCTCTCTTATATATACTCCCGTGGCTGACGTCCTATCTTATCAGTACAAGAAAACCATTGCCCAAGTCCTCGTTCGTTGGTCTCTTCAGCATGGGTATGTAGTGTCATGTCTCATTCAATCACCCACAATCTCAATCATCTTCTATAGTTTTTCTCCTTTGCCGAAGTCTTCACGGGCGCATCGCATCAAGGAGAATGCGGATGTGCACGACTTTGAGATCAGCGATGAAGATATCGCTCGCCTCGACGCACTCGATAAAGGCGATGACGGCGCGCTTGAGTGGAATCCTATCCATGTTGACTGAAGTATTGGCTGTCCAAGTAGCAAAGGACCATCAAACATAGACGCAGATAAAAAGCGTAGCAAATGCTACAAACGTAAAGTGAACTTCGACATGCCGTGAGCTCACTGAATAAACTGCCATTACAACTGTGTGCCCCACAGATAGTCTTCAACAATTTCCCACTTCAGTGTTGAGTCCTCCATCTCAGGTATATGAGTCGAAGTCCCCTCCAGAGTTGTTCCCTTGGGTGTAGGCATCATAGAGGATACATCCCCGAACGAAGCATCTACTTCCCAATGTTCAGTAAAGTTCCAGCGGCATGCATATACCCCGCCCTCTCTTTGAATGACTCCCTGAGCCCATGCTCCGATGCGAATGAACACCCCACAAGTCCTCTGTCCATCTGTAAGACGAAGGACCGTGACGTGCGAAACCGACGGTAGTTGTTCGTCACGCCAGACTTCTTCGTAGGCCTCGATACGCCCAGTAGCAGGATTGATCATCTCTCCAGTCTCGAGCTCGTCCCCATTCGGTAGGGTCTCACACCTCCCGACATCTGGCAATGTCCCTTCATTCACGCCTCGGCTATCTACACAGTGCGTCCATCTACACCTCCCGTCTTCGAGATACTCCTTCGTTCCTGCAAAAGCCCATTCACAAGAGGAAGGCGAGGCGAGGAAAGGTCGGAAGTCGGTGTAGAGGTTGGATCGACCGCCGGCATTGAGGACGACGGTCGATGTTAATTCGGCGGGTGGTGTAGGGAGGAAGCGGAGTGAGATTCTGCGCGAGATGGATGGAGAAGAGACAGAAGACATGTTGGTTGCGTCGAACTGCGCCGCTCATCAATGTGAGAGCGCCAATGATATCTCCCTCCAAACTTGTCTGCACTGTTCAATTCTTAGCAGTCATGCGAGTAGCTCACGTCCCAGGTTGATTCAAACACAGTTCCACCTATGCGCATAGACTTGAGACGAGTTCTATTACAGATGACTAATAGACTACATACAACTAATCCAGGCGAGTTAATCTACTATAGGTTCGGAACTGCAAAGTTGCCAAGTGACCGCGACACAGGTACTAGTATCCAACTCGTAGGAATCCATCTGCGGAGTGGCCAAGATGGACGAAGAATCGGAGAAACCACTTGGGCTATGAACAAGGGTTGGCGTATCCGGACATGAAGAGATCGAAGATGGAGAAACAGAGGTCAAGTCGTCCTGCTTGATGGTCGACGCTTCACAAAGGAACTTGGATCGGATATCTGTAAGTTCCTTCTCCAGCTGGCTGTTCTTCTCCTTCAAGGCTTCATTCTCGCGTAAGAACTGCTCGATCGGGAGTCGTTTCGTCAAGAGCGTCTGGGATAATGGAGGAGCTGATTGGCGGCGAGCCCGGGTGGATGACTTGGGAACCTCGGTGGACTGTTCCAGAGCAGCTTGAGCGAGTTTGAATCGGCTATCCAGATCCTCGTATTTCACCTGGTGTGCCGCATCCTTCCTCTTGAGGTCTTCTTGAAGTCGGTCCCCATGGTCGTACGCCTCCGAGAGTTTCCGAAGGAGAGCGTTGCGGGTGACCACCGCGTCGTTATCGGCCGCAGTCCGGATGGCCTCCTTTTCCTGCTGTTCGCGAAGAACGAGATCTTGAAGACGTTGAATCTCGGCGTCCTTCTCGGCCAGCTGTGGATCAGGAATGAGAGTTTGAGCTATGGCGTTTGCATACATTTCCTTCAGCAAATCGCACTGTATCTGGAGCTCGTCGTGTGACCTCTCGACATCTGAAATCTTGCACTTCTGCTCCTCGCCCGTGTTCTTCAGGTCCGCAATCACGAGCTTCTGTCTCTCAATCGTTTCCTCAAGGTCCTCGGCATAGTCGGCCTCAATTTTTCGGGAGATCCGGTAGGCGCCGATAGTCGCGTTGTCGCGAGAGATCACTTCGGTGGTGTCTCTGAGCGATGCCTGGACGAGCCGCAAACAATAAGTTTGCTCGTCATACCGGGTCTCCAAGGTCTTGTACGATTCCTCGAGGTCCACGATCTTGATCCTTTGCTCGTCGATTGTCTCTTCAAGACCTTCAGCATACGCAGCTTCGACTTTGTGGGCAGCCTGATACGCTCTAAAGGCAGCGTGCTTCCGAGCAGACTCTTCGGAAGTCTCTCCGAGGGCCACCTGGGTTAGTTTCAAACGGGATGCCTGCTCCTCGTATTTCTCGGCAAGTTCGTCATGGTCAGCCTGGACCGCAGACAGCTTGGCCTCGGCAATGGCATGTTGGCGAGGGAGGTCCTCGAGAAGGCACTTGTATTCAAGCTGGCTGAATTCAAGTTGTCGCTCAGCGACGGTATACCTCTCCTGAGCGTCCTGCGCAGAACGGAGAGCAATATTGAGGTCGGATTCCAGAATCCGTATGTCCCGACCAAGAGCGGTGATCGTCTCCATGAAGTTGGTGAAGGCAGTCCTGTGCTCCTCGTGCTCCTTTTCGATGCGGGACTTCAGTTCCAAGATTTCAACATCGTGCGCTTGCTTTACAGCAAAGAGTTCGGTGTTCAGATCAGCGACTTCATCCGTCAGGGAGGCTTCTGAGGCACGGATGATGTTGTAGGCGTTGAGAAGCCTATCCAAGTCATCATCACGTAGATCAATATGTTGTTGAAGTGAGGATAGGATTGCGTCGGAATGGGCGAGTTCTTGGACGTGTCGCTCGCGTTCATGGTAGATTTGGGAATGAATATCAGAGATCCGGAGTGTTGCCTCTGACTTGAGGTCGTCGGTATAGGCGTTGCTAGAGGCGACCTCGTTGATGAGCACCATCTCCGACGTCTTGACAGCCTCGTAGGAATCTGAGAGGTTGTTGAAGGAATTGACACGTTCTTGAATGGCCTGCCAGAGGAACGCAATGCTGGTGTCGGCGCTGTAAGCATATTGGTTAATTCTCCTGTACCGGAACTGTAGAGTGATGTCAATACACTTCGATCATTCCACATGGAGAGACAAATACTTTCCTTGGATGCTTCCAACCTTACATAAAGTAATTCTTGCTCACAAGCCTGGTGAACAACAACATTCTCTAGTTGAGTTAGACCAACAAAATCCTTGAACTTCTTGTAGATCTTGACGCGGAGGATAACAGTCTACAAGAAATCAGCTTTCAGTTTAGAGAGATAGGATAACGAACTCACAGTCAGCTGAATATGGATCGCCACTTGCGGGACTAGCAAGATGAAGCCAACCATCAATACAACAGCCACAGTCAGCCTCTCGGGATGTGAAGACGTGGCCTGTTTGACTGATGGTCGGGGAAGGGTGGGCAGCGCATTCAAGGACAATGCGACGACTCCCAAAGATGCCTCAGATAGGTTGGCCTGAGTATCAGTCGAGAGACGGGTGGTGGTCGAAGAAGGACCGGGGACGATTGCCGAAGATCTAGCAAATGTCGGCGCCGATATGTTGACGGACAGCGCGGGGGAGCAATGAACGATCGTAGGGAAGGTGAAGAGGATCGTACACCGCGAGGTCTCTATAGAAGATCTAGAGACGGATGTTGCGACATGCTCCTCAATGTACGGAGGAGCGGTGCAATTGGTGGGAACAAAGCATTGAGGTCCATAAATGCCGACGTCAATCACACCTCGCTCCATTGAAGGAGCGCGTGCAACAAGAACGTCGACATCGGACAAGAAACCGAAGGTCTTGGTGCTGTTGAACAGCGCCGCGACAGGAGATCCTTGTCCAGAACCGATGCAGGGGCCAAGCGTGCGCAGAGCTGGCTCGACAAGGCCGGGAAACAGGAAGGAGGCAATCATCAAGATGACCACCTCCAGGGTGAGCGATAAGTAAAATATCATCGCCGAGGAAAGGAGATGTGACGAGAACGAATCACATTATTATAGTGCTGAGGTGTCAGCCCAACATGAAATGCTCCAGCCGCTGAATTATTTCATGTTACTTGGCTGACACTTGAGCACAATTTGATAGATCCCCGCCAACGATGTTTTAAACCGGTCTAATAGAAACCAAAAGGCTGGCATGGCTACAATGCCAGCCTTTTGGTTTCAAGTTCTACTGTTGCTTCGACGAGAAACCTACTTTAGACCCAGATACATAGTACGTGAGCCTGTGATAATGTGCATATCATTACAGGTCCGCGTTCGAGAGCAACTGGTATTCGTACCGTAAGGTAATAACAGGTGGGTAGGAGGAACCATGACTCCGAGAAAACGCGGTTAAATCATTCAACGAAGTTCGAATGTTGAGGGCGCAGCGCCAATCAAATGTAAAGGTAATTTAATCCCTTTTCATAATTTTCAAGTTTGTCCACTTAGATACTTAACTTATGTGTAAGACATATTGTATGATTTTGTATCTCATAATGACGTTGATTGGGAAAATAAATCATGCGACCGCCCAGCGCGTCAATATTCCTGTGCGAAACTCGAAATACTCACAGGCTAGGCCCTCCGTCTTCCTAATAAGGTGACCTCGAATGTCGCGACGATCCATGCAAGCTTCTCAGACTGGCTAGACTTCGGCATCCTGGGTGAAGCAGGTACAGTCTCACCGTACTCAAAATGTTTGGGTTCGCAGGCAGTGTTCACAGCATCTTTGTGAAACGCAGGCCCACTGGTATTTGGGGAATTTCAAGCCTAGGTGCTGAAATCTAAGGACTATTCTGGACTATTCCTATGCAGCTCATGCAGCTCAAGCGGCTATGGAACCCATCTATCAAGAAAGGATCTTGACAGTACACCATCGGCGATGACGGTGAATCTCAACGGCTTAAAATCGTGAGGTTGCTTGTATCTCATGATAAATAAACCGTGACTTACCCACCATAACACTGCCATAGAACTATGTAATCAGCGGTGCATTCGTGTCCGACCGCTGTCACCGTATTCAACACCGGAAGCAATTCTTCGCGGTGGTTTTTCCGTCTGAACTGTCATTGAACCGGTGTTGCGTCGTCTGATTAGGTCCATCAACACCATCTTTCACACGCTGGCGCTCTGAGCTATACATAATGTGCGATTGTACATGTCGTCTGGGAAGACGTCAACCCACCTGCTAGTGGTATTCTCCGTTTTTCCCACTCCTCGAAGATGTCTCTGAAGTTAGACTTCCTGGTAGTCGGCGGTGGTGAGTTTTCCATCTTTAAGCTGTCGATACATGCCTATCACTCGACATCAGCGAGTCTCATCATACGATAGACAGCCGTCGTACCTTCTGTATAACTCAGCGTGGTCCTCTCTTCTTGTCTTAACGCAGCATGTCACTGGCGCTCATGTACCGACTGATCAGCTCAATACTCACTGGTGCTCTGCGTTATAGGTCTTGCGGGCTTAGCTGTCGCGTATACTCTATGTAAAGCAGGCCATCGAGTTCACGTTCTAGAGAAGCATGGTTCCCTCGGGGCGCCCGCCGGGGGGCTTCGCGTACCTCCAAATATGAGCAAGCTTTTACGCCGTTGGGCGGGCGATGAAGAACTGTCTAAGACTGCTGTCCCGAATGTGGGTATCCGTTGGTGTGACCGTGAGTCTCCAAACAGCACAATATAGCTCGTCTAGCCTCGCTGACACATATAATTGTTGGATCGGCAGTCGATACTGGTGGGAACGTGGGATATACAGAATGGCATTCGGCCGTTCTGAAAGATACGGGCGGGGATTTTCTTATCATGAAGGTGGGTACTGATCAAATTCCGTGATACTTTCGGCGACTTGATATGAACTATACGTTACAGCATGAAGACGTGCAGCGCCTTCTACATTCGCTCGCTACCTCTGCAGGTGCAAGGATATCTTTCGGCACATCTGTCGCGTCCGTTCGCCTGTGCGATTCTAAGCCTTCCGCGACATTATCCACAGGGGAGGTTTTGTATACGGACATCATAATTGGTGCTGATGGTCCAGCAAGTACGGTACGGCAGGCTGTTCTTGGCCATGAATGCTTCACAGAACCAGCTGGATATACTATGTTCGCGGGAACGGTGCCTGCATCACAACTTGTGACAGATCCGGAGCTGAAGAGATGGGTCACATCAGAAGAGGTATTTGCACTCGATTGATACCCGGCCCGAACCTGTCATAATCTCGAGCTCTGTTAATGATATAGTGGTTAGTATTCATGGGGAATAACCGTAGTATTTGTGGTGCGTATCTGCTTTATTGTATAGAGACCTGGTCTAACCGAGTCCTTTCATCAAGCATATCCTATGGTTCGACGCTTCTGTTTCCATCTTTCCTTTTCTCATATTGGTTCAATCAGCATGCCAAAGAGGAGCTTGCCTTTCTGTTGTACTGGCCGGATGAAGACGCGGGCGTCACTGCTGGACACGATGAAAAGTCCTGCACCTGGGAACAGGTGGTATCCGTCGACAGCGTTCAGCTAAATGATTGTGGTCCAGAGTGAGTTCTGGTTGACGTTCACTCATGCCTATCATCGGTATCTGACTCTGAGCATCCGATAATGCTTAAGGATTGCTGATAATATCAAGCGGGTCATCAAGATGGCTCCTTACCTGGTGAGGAGTCGCTGGACAGAGCTAGTTGAAGACATCGACGAATGGTCAGATGAGTCTGGGAGGGTTATATTGATAGGGGAAGCGGCTCATCCATGGTGTGTAAGTATCCCAGAATACTCAATACCTCGAAATCTACTCACCCTTATCAGCCCGGCGGGACTTACAGCGCTGCGATGGCCCTGGAAGGAGCAGTCGTTTTGGGAGCCCTCTTCTCGCATCTCAGCTCTCACAATCAAGTTCCAGTATTTGCGAACGCCTTCCAGGAGATACGCGAATCACGCGTAAAAGCAGTCAAGGTCGTCGACGTCATGAATTCAGCAATCACTCGTTTACCCCCCGGGTTTGAACGCGATAGACGCAATGAAAACATGTCTCGCCCGCCTATAGAATGGGACGACGCCTCTTTACAACTGGAATACGATCGGATTTCTGGGATATTTAGCTATGAACCTCAAGACGCTGCCGACGTGAGTAGACAAGTTTCACAGTCAAGTCAATGCTTACAATGAACTTGATAGGAATGGTGGATTAACTGGGGGCGGTTTAGCGAGTCAGAGGGACTATCTAACGAAGATGACACAAGACCTGAAATTGGGGTTATAGCCCTACACAAAGCTATCGAGGCAATGTGACGAGACGCCTATCAGGCGCTCATCGCTCAACGGCAACGTTTGCCCCGCATGTGCTTACGTTTGTTTACCACGCGCCTAGGCTCTCAACTCTCCTCCTACGGTTTCCTCCTCCTCCCCTATATGGAAAGGTATGGCCGCCCCACATTTATTTGGATCCCTCCATTCCTGCACTCTGTGAGGGTACGAACAATGTGATATTCCATGATTCAACTCTAGCACACGTTGGATGTTTGAATCTGGACAATATGCAGCTCGAGTTGTCTTTTATGTCAGTTCCTGGAGTCTCGCAACACACATCTCGCAATGTGATGTAGTTTATCATCAAAATGTGGGCAAACGCACAAGCAGTGTAGTTCGTCCAACATTCCGCATCGCTTACGACCGTTCAAGGCTGACTCGGAGGTCTGGATTTCTTGCGGAACATATCAACGTTCAGTTCTGTCTCCCTCGAATCGACTCACTGCTTACCATCATGGAAACGTAAGTTGATCTAGGGTCCCAGATACTTGCTGTCAAGGTCGTGTCGCTGCATATGTACCAGTACCCGCGATCGATACAGTTCAGCCCCATTTCAGGCAATTTCACGCCCAGGTCCAACATACTGGTGGATTGTCTTTTCAAGCGTACATTCATTAGGCCCTTCTCTATCCAGAGCCATGTGAGTCGGTTGTGCACCACCCGCGCTATCCACGGGAGAAGCTGTCAAAGGAACATCCTAAGTGGTCAGAGTATCCGAATGCCACGATTCTGAGCTCTGATGCCCAAGTCGCAAGGTACGATTGCTTGTATCTCATGATACATATTTTTACTCACCACCATGCTATCATAAAATGGGGAAAGCAATTGTGCGCTGAAAGTAGCGTTCAATTGGAATCAAACCTTCACAGTGGATGTGTGCTTCTATCTCATCTATTGTGATTGAATCAGCTCAGGCACACCCCAAAGATTACTCATATAGTGCTTGGGCTGTACATAACATATGCCTCGTTGTGCGAAGACATCAGCCCTCTACGTATTCCCCCTTCCCCCGATTCCCAAGATATGGTCCTTAAGTTGGACTTCTTGGTTGTAGGCGGTGGTGAGTTCTCCTTCGTTGGTTCACTTATATTGCTTGTGTTCTCCTGCGGTATATAACCGTACTAGTTCCCCCTTCTGCATGACTAACTTGCATGGGACTCTCGCACTGATCAATTAGCTTGATACGTGTTTTGTTTTGTTTTGCAGGTATCGCAGGTTTGGCGGTAGCATATGCTCTTTGTAAGGCGGGCCACGGAGTCCATGTTTTGGAGAAATATGAATCACTCGGGATACCTGCCGGGGGGCTTCGCGTACCTCCAAATATGAGCAAGATTCTACGCCGCTGGGTGGGCGATCAAGAATTATTAAAGACTGCTGTTCCAAATGTGGGCATCCGTTGGTATGATCGTGAGTCGCTATAGAGCACATCACATATTCAGCCTCACTGACACATGGATATGTAATTTCTGGATATGGACAGTGGACACGGGTAAAAATGTGGGATATACGGAGTGGCAGTTGACAGTTTTACACGAAGCAGGCGGGGATTTCCTTAACATGAAGGCGAGTACTCATTGAATTCCGTGCGTGATATTTTTGGCGACTTGATATGAGCTGCTATGTGTTATAGCATGAAGACGTGCACCGCCTTCTACATTCGCTCGCTGTCTCTGCAGGTGCAAAGATATCTTTCGGCACTTCCGTCACGTCCGTCAGCCTAAACGATTCTAGACCTTCGGTGACGTTAGCAACAGGGGAGGTTTTAACAACGGACATCATAATCGGTGCTGACGGTCCAGCAAGTATTGTGCGGCAAGTAGTCCTCGGCCATAAAATTTGCATGAAACCAGTGGGATGCACCCTACTCGCTGGAAGAGTACCTGCATCTAGCCTTATAGAACACTCAGAGCTGAAGAAATGGGTTAATTCAGATGAGGTACATGCACATGCTTCGACTAATATCCAGTCATCTGATAATGATGTTGTGCTCCGTTGATCATATAGTGGACGATCTTCATGGGCAATAGCCGTAGTATTCTCGGTAAGTACCAACCGCTGTAGTGTGTAGAGGATTTGTCTGACCTCCTTTTCTCAAGCATATCCTATGGTTTGTTCCTTCTGTTGTTACTTTTCTCCTTCTTACCTCCTTTCGATCAGCATTCCAAAAAGGAGCTTGCCTTTTCATTGCACTGGCCGGATGAAGATGCGGGCGTGACTGCTGAACAGGATGAAGGATCATGCACATGGGAACAGACAGTATCTATCGGCAGCGTTCAGCTAAATGGTTGTGACCCAGAGTGAGTTCTCACTACTAGTACTTACCAGGCTTATTTTGGGAGTGTCTGACTGTGAATATCTGGCACTACCTAAGGACTATCGATATTGTCAAGCAACTTGTAGAAATGACTCCCAATTTGGTCAGGAGTCGCTGGAGAGAGCCAGTTGAAAGCATTGGCGAATGGTCAGATGAGTCTGGAAGGGTTATATTGATAGGAGAAGCGGCTCATCCGTGGTTTGTGAGTATTTGACTTTAAGAAGTGTGTATCATACCGTATCTACTCACTTCTACCAGCCTGGAGGGACTTACGGCCCGTCGATGGCCCTGGAGGGAGCCGTCGTGTTGGGAGCCCTCTTTTCTCATCTCAATTCTTTCAATCAAATTCCAGTGTTTGCGAATGCCTTCCAGGAGATACGCGAATCACGCGTGAAAGCGGTTAAAGCTGTCGACGTCACCAATGCGAAACTCTGTCATTTACCCCCTGGTTCCGAACGTGACAAACGCAATGAAAACATGTCACTCTTGCCCGAAGAATGGGACGATGGTGCTCTACAACGGCAATATGAACGGATTGCTAGTATATTTAGCTACGAATCTCAAGACGCTGCCGATGTGAGTAAATAAATCTTTTGAACCCAAATCAATGTTCATATCACACTTGGCAGGAATGGTGGATTAACTGGGGTCGCTTCAGCGAACTAGACGATATATATAAGGAAAGCAATGCGAGACCTGAAATTGGAATTATAACTTTTAAGAGCGTCGAGGCAACTTGATGATACGCTATCTTAATGATAGCACCATTTCCTGTTCTCAACGGGTTGTCTCACGCAGACTTCTCGTCTCGATATTTCTTCACCTTCGCATAGATCCCGGCCGAGCACGTCTGAGAAAAAAGGAATATACATCATTGAACGCTCTCACATTTGAGCAGTACTGATCCATGATCCATGAGCAACTTTCTGTAGGCGGCTCGGTCGCGGTAGACAGGATTTGTCAGTGGAGGCTGGAACGCCATTGTTCATTCTGCAATGACCGGCCTTCCGCTATGATTTACTATGGTGCGTATATATCGAGCAACTCAGAGTCAAATTATATCACCTCGCTTGCCGCTAAGTTCAACCTGTTTCCTCAGGAGGTTCATATGAAAAGCACGAAATCATCTGTTCCGCCGCGTCACTCTTTGATGTGGTCTTTCTCATCAAACACGACTTATACCGCTGTTTTACTGAGAGTACGGCGCAAGGAATCCCGGGCCCTGGCAAGCCAAGTCCGACTCGGAGTCGACTTTCAGATGAGACGCCCATTGTCCTTTCGCTCGGCATTCTCCGCTTTGCGTGCTAAAAATCCGACGCCTCCCGGGCCGACGCTTGTGACATGTCTATCTGCTTCACAATTCTATTCTCACACAGTATGAAAGCCCAATCACACGTACTAGTATACGAATCGCGATACCACCGTCATCTCATTCGGAGATGGTATTTATTGAACATGAAAGACTCTTTACTAACGGTTATCCATGTCGTAGAGTTAATAACTAGACGCGTCTCCCCCCAGAGCAGATGGTCGAAGGTCACCACGGTCATTCCAGAGGCAGCAGAACACCCTCATATACATTCCAACATCTGCGGGTGGGGTTGAAGACAAAGAGCTGTGAGGTGTTGTTGTATCGCTGGCATCTCAGATACTCTGACCGCCGCCGGCGTGTCCCCAGCATTGACAACTTTCGAAGTGAGTAAGTGATGCATCTTACACCGCGGCCGTTCAAGGCTGACTCGGATGATTGGTTTTCTTGCAGAACATGTCAGCGTTCAGTTCTGGCTCCCTCGAATCCACTCTAGGACTCACTGTTTGCCATCACGGAAACGTAAGTTGATCTAGGGTCCCAGATACTTGATATCAAGGCTGCATCTATGCATGTACCAGGGTCCGCAATCCATACAATACTGTCACATTTCAGGTAATTTCATGCCCAGGTCCAACATAGTAGTGGATTATCTTTTCAAGCCTACATCTTGACATCATCAGGCCCTTCTTTATCCACAGTCATGTGAGTCCGAGTCGGCTGTGCACAGCTCGTGCTACCCATGGGAGAAGCCGTCAAAAGAGCGTCTTAACTGGTCGGAGTATCGAATCGACAATGCCAGGAATCCCAATTTTCAAGGTGCGATTGCTTGTATCTGGTGATACAAATTTTTACTCACCACAATGCTATCATAGAACGGGAAAATCGGCTTTGCGTTTGCGTCTGGAAGTAGCGTTCAAACGGAACTAAATCTTCATGGATGTATGCTTCTATTTCATCTGTTGTGATTATTCCGCGAGACGCTCTCCGATTAGGCCCACCCGTCGACTATCATAATTCGTTTTCTTACACCCTTTCGATCAGCATGCCCAACAGGAACTTGCCTTTCTATTGTACTGGCCAGATGAAGATGCGGGCGTGACTGCTGAGCAGGATGAAGGGTTATGCACCTGGGAACAGATGGTATCTTTCGACAGCGTTCAGCTAAATGATTGCGGTCCAGAGTGAGTCTTCTCCAGCGCTCACTCTGGCTACCAGTGGTATCTGACTATACCTAAGAATCGCTGAGACTGTCAAGCAACTCGTTGGAATGGCCCCCTACTTGGTCAGAAGTCGCTGGGCAGAACCGGCTGAAAACATTGGCGAATGGTCAGATGAGTCTGGGAGGGTTATATTGATAGGAGAAGCGGCTCATCCATGGTTCGTGAGTATTCGACTAGGAGTATGCGCCATAGCGTAACATCTACTCATTCCCACCAGCCTGGAGGGACTTACAGCGCGTCGATGGCCCTAGAGGGAGCCGTTGTATTCGGAGCCCTCTTCTCGCATCTCAACTCTTTCAATCAAATTCCGTTGTTCGCGAATGCCTTCCAGGAGATACGCGAATCCCGCGAAAAAGCTGTCAAGGCCGTCGACATCATCAACGCGAAACTCACTCAATTACCCCCAGGTTTTGAACGTGACAGACGCAATGAAAGCATGTCACTCCCCCCTGGAGGATGGGAGGATGGTGCCATACAACAACTATATGAACGGATTGCTGGCATATATAGTTACGAACCTCAAGATGCCGTCGACGTGAGTAATGAATTTCGTTCACACTGAGCAATGCTTATAGTACACTTGGCAGGAGTGGTGGATCAACTGGGGTCGCTTCATCGAACCAGTCGATATATCTAAGGAAATTGATGCAAGACCTGATATTGGCATTATAACCTTCAAAACCTCGAGGCAACCTGATGATGCGCTATCTTCATGATAGCACCATTTCCTGTTTTCAATGCACTGTGTAGTGCAGACTTCCCTTATTAATGTTTTATCACTTCGCATAGATACCAGCCGAGCATGTCTGAGACGAAAAGCATACGCATCACTTGAACACTCTCGCATTTTTAAAGTACTGATCCATGAGCGATTGTCTATAGGTAGCTCAGTTGCAGTAATCAAGTTCATATACGCAGCACAAAATTATCTGCCATCTGCCGCATCACTCTTTGATGTAGTCTTGCTCATTAAATACAATTTAAATTGTTGTTCTACTGAGAGTACGGCGCAAGGAATTCAAAATTCGTCCCCGGTTAGCAAGACGCCTTTGCCACATATTTTGACCCACAGATGAGACGCCCGTATCGCTCGGCATTTTCCGCCCCCCCCCCCCC